>CABHPP010149467.1:0-27281 GCA_902168425.1 Peromyscus attwateri
TTTGTGAAACCATTTTCCCGGCCTCCCTCCGGGTTCCTTCACCCCACCTCTCTCCGGTGCGTTTCCATGGAGACCGCAAGCCCCTCGCAGCTTCCTGCGTTTCCGCACCCCTCCCCCCTCGCCATCTCTCTTGGCTGCAGATTCCCTCTAGGGTTGATAATATCCAGAACTTTCCCCAGGCAGGAATTATTATTCGCATTCGGTATCAGTGAAAGCTGAGACCCAGACATTAAGCGATTTGCTCCTGGCTCCGCCTACCGCCAATCTCAAACTCCGACTCTCTCCGCCTTGCACACTCCCGCCTTCCGCGTGCTGCTCACTGGGCCTCCTAGTCTTCTTTCTTTCTCTCTCTCTCTCTCTCTCTCGCTTTTTTTCCTTCCCTATCTTTGGTAGTTCAATTTTTGTCTTAGAAGAAAATCACAACACGTTCTGACTAGAAAGACAAATGATGTGGAGTTCAATCCTTACATTAGTGACTATTCTTGGAGTCGCTGTTTCAAGTCCTTTGTGAACTGAAAATAGTGCTGGATGATAAAGACCTGCCAAAAAGCCATCTCAGAATGTACCAGCCCCGATTCTGCTCAGGCAACAATGATAATCATATTTTTGAGCCTCACACTATGCCGGAGTGCGTTAAGAAAAACCATGTGTGACCATGGCAAACTTACACAACGTGCAGAATTTAGATACAAGGTACCAAGTAGTGAAACTATAGCTCCAGAAGACCGGACATCGACACCTGGACATATGGAAAACAGACTGTCCTACAAGGCTGTTTTCCAATCCCGTCAGCCCATTCTTGCACCTTAATTTGAAGGTCTCATTCTTAGATAATAACCATACAGATGTGAAAGGGCTATAGAGATTTTGATGTGCTTGTCATATGTCATTTTTTTGTTATTAAATGAATATTAGGGGCTGGAGAGATAGCTCAGATGTTGAGTGCCTACAGGCATGCAGATCGCCTGGGTTCAGTTTCTAGCACCCACGTGGTGGCTCACAAACACCTGTAACTCCAGTGCGAGGAGATCTGAAGGCATTTCTGCGTACACATGGTACACATACATACACATAAAATAAAAATAATAATAAACATCAGAGAAAGATGTCCTAGATTTTTTTTTCCTCAGTTCCCCTCCCCCGACCCTTGTCAGGTTGACTCTGAAACAGTCTATTAACATAGGTGATACTAAAAGTCCACGAGTCTGGCATCCTGAACCTGATTCTCATCTCAGAATCCCGTGGATCCAACTTTCTTACTCTATCCATCTGGACAGTCTAAATCCCAAGGCCAATGCATGGTGGGGACTAAGGCCAGAAGAAGGACAGTCCTGGGCTACTAGGGACAAGCAGGTGTCTCTGCTGTCCACCACCTGGGCTCAGCGGTGGAGCTACAGCCTAATCCCTGTCCCTGATGTGTCCCCTTTCTCCCAGCCAGCCTCCTTTGGGGCCTCATTTTCTACACTAGCCATATTCATGGTGTATTTTTCTTCCATTAATGCCAGTTAAACCACTTTGTCAACGCTTCTGGGAATAAAGCCTCCCTCACTTAGGGCGGGAGCAGAGGAACCTACCTGCCCCTTCCCCACCCCTCGCCTCTCACATGTCCTCTTCCTGTAAGCTGTACTCCAGGCCAGGTTGGTGGCTGCTGTCACACTCCTATCTCTGCAGGGTCTGTCTGGTACATGGTGTTCTCTCCCTGATAGCCTCCTAGGAAAAAGCTGCTGACTCATCCCAGGGTTTGACTAAACCTGTGTTGTGTGAACTCCTCCTGGGGAGATGTAAACAAAGTTGACTCATCTCAGATAGGTGCGGAAGGAATGGCCCAGCTTAGTGAACTAATGAGTTTATTGGGCTGACTTTCGGAGGCCTGGGAGACCCCAACACATTCACATCACCTACATGTCTCACCCCAGCATGGCATCTCCTCCTTCCGTGAATCTTCCACACTCTATACATTATTGCACCTTGGGAGCCCACCTGCAGCTGGAGCAGAATTACAAACAGTTGGAGTGGAGTGTGTGTAGGAAGGAGCAGTTAGAATCTCAGGGGAGAGTCTAACGACCCTCCCCACCTCCTTCTTCTATGAAGGAGCACCGACCAGCTGTGTACTGTGTTGGAAATGGCTTCACGTGATGCTTGGAGGACTGTATTCCACAACAGGTATCCATGTGTTCTGATAGGACCACTTCACAAAATGAAACACAGCAGCACATGTTACTGTGAGTTCACACATGTGTCAACACCACCAGAGTGCCAGCCAGGAGCTACTCAGATACATGGGTCCCAGTCCACATTGTTTACAGAGTTTCATTGAGCTAGCGCCTCATCCAGGCGTAAAAGTGTAATGCTTGGTTTTAATGTCAACTTGCCACACATTAGAATCACTTGAGTGGGGGGCCTCATCTGAAGAACTGTCCTGATTGCCTTAATTGCCATGGGAAGACCCACCCCAGATGCGGCAAAGGGAAGGTTATTCACCTTTTGCCTCACTGGCCTTCCCTCTTGCCTCTGGGTTGGTTTACCCTGTTGCGGCAGCTGCTGATTCATTTGCTGATGTTAGAACCAGTTTTTCCAGGTCTCCATCATGGACCAGCGACCAGCAGCTCCCAAGGAATCTACCAGGTTTTCAGATAGAGACTGCCGAAGAACCCAGCTTCCTGGATTGAGCAACAACCAGCCTCTCAGGTATGAGACAACTGTTCTTTCTTCCTTTCTTTTCTCTTTCTTTCTTTCTTTCTTTCTTTCTTTCTTTCTTTCTTTCTTTCTTTCTTTCCCGAGACAGGGTTTCTCTGTGTAGTTTTGGTGCCTGTCCTGGATCTCGCTCTGTAGACTAGTCTGGCCTCGAACTCACAGAGATCTGCCTGGCTCTGCCTCCCAAGTGCTGGGATTAAAGGCGTGCGCCACCACCGCCCGGCTAACAACTGTTATTTCTATTTGTAGATATTCATATTCCCTTAGAAAACCCTGACTAATATCGGGGGCATTCCTGCCCCCTAAACTAAAAGTTGTTTTGAAAGCTATGAACAAACAGCTCAACTCTACAGTGTCAAACAACAATGTATTGAGACAGAAAATGATGTCTAAGTCATCACTTAGAGACATCCAGCACTTGAGAGGTGGAGGAAGGAAGATCAGGAGTTCAAAGTCATCTTTGGCTACACATGGAGTTTGAGGCCAACCTGGGCTACATAAACTTTGTCTGAAAAGCAGAAACAAGACAAAAAGGAAGGAGTGAAAGAAGGAAGATGTCTGAATACAGTGCACCACAAAGAAGTCTATCGTCAGCCCCATGCCTGTGCCATTGCTGGTCACCTCTGCTTTGTTGGACTCTTGGCCACTGCAGCCTCCTGAATAACCTCTGACTATTCTCACCCTTCTGCTTAATTCCCACCAGACTCAAAGTCCTGACAGGGCGTGAACTTGGCCAAATCCAGGCCCACACAGGGTCAGAGGGTAGAACCACTGATTTCCTCCAAACAGGAAGAATTTGGATGTGGGATAACCCAAAGCCATGTCTACCTAGCAGTCAGTGATCTTAAATCAGATGATAGTCCATTTTATAGATGAAAAGACTGAGGCCCTGAAAGATTTATTTGCTGTCACCCAGCCTTACAGAAATAGAGGAGTCCCATGAGCTCCTCCATGGATCCACAAAATGGATAAGAGCTGATTTTCTTCCCCCTAGGAGTGTTTGCTTGCAGGAGATTTTCAAAGACTCATCTACATCCCCTGGGACTCTGGACATGGCTTCTCTCCTTGGCCACAGTCACAGTTGTATTTGATCCAAGGAGATTCCCGTGCAGAGGACCACAGCCCCCACCACCTCCAGCTTGTTATCATCACCACCATGCTGATTTTTGTTCCCTGGAGCCTCACAGAATTTCCGTTTAGGGCTCAGGGAGTTTTTAATGACTGTGGCAAATTCACAGGGCCCATCCGAGCCAGAATCCTATCCAGAACTCTTGTTTCCAGAGTCCATTCTAGTGTACAGCCTCTCAAAGCCGCAGGCTGAAAACAGTACAGGCAGGCGTCCACACGGACACAGCATCAAGGCAGGAAGAGGCCTGGGCTGTGTTCGCACCCTGTCATCTTGTCGTTCCTGAGGGAGGTGAGAAGTATGCTTCGTTACCCCGTGCCGCAGATGACATCCACACACAAGAGTTCAGGTTTAAATGAAATTCTCTTGCCTCTCAGTTTAGAAGTGTTCACCTCACCATCATGGAGTTCATTTTAAAGTCAAGTGACTAAGATGGACAATGGAGAGTAAATCGGCTACCCAGATGTTGGTACAGGGGCTGGCTGAGGTGTGGGCTCACAGGAGAGGACAGGGCAGCAGAGTGGCTGGGAGAGAACAGGCTCGCACCTCCGGAAAACTGTTCTTTCCAAATCAGGTGATGTCTGCACACAATAAGAGTCAATTGCCCTCCCCTGGTTGGAATTGATTGCCATAGACATAAACCTGTGGGGTTATTGGAATACCTGGGAAAGAAGCCTGAATGTAATTAGACTTGAGTAGACCAAACAGGCACAGCCCAAAGAACTGGACAGTGTGTGACTGTTAGCACCTTCACCTGAGGCCCACACATCAGCACCTGGAAATGTCCATGTTCTTTTGTGATGTCCCAGCCCTCCCAGGGTCAGCTCAGACACTTCTCCAGCAAATGTTGGTGCTTCTCACACCAGGTGGGATCCTCCTCTGGTCTCCCAGAAGCCCCCACAGCTTCTGTGTCTGACTCTGGCCCCAGTGGCTGTTAGGCCCTGAGTGTCTGTCTTCTCCATTCCAGTACTCCTAGAGGTGAACTGCCTGAAAAAGAGAGAGGAAAGGAGAAGAGAAGAAGTACCCAGGAAGCCAGCCCTCATCTCAGCTCCTCCTCTCTCTGCTCCCCCGGAAACCCAGGCTGAGGGACCTCAGGCTCCATCCTACCAGCTCCAGGGTTTGGCTTCAGACCAGATTTCTCTGGTCATGAATCACTCATCATCCCCAAATAACTCTGGCTAACTGCCCTGCTTCTTACCAAACTCAAGGGTCCTGAGTTGCATAGAAGCTGTCCCCAACCCTGAGTGTTCCATGTGCCAGCACTCAATGAGGTAACCCGAGAGCTGTCACAGGGTTAGCATGCACTCTGGGAAGGTACTGAAGTCACAGAAGTAGACAAAGCCCACCAAGGAGACAAACCCTGGACTGGCACCTGAAACGTTTCCAAGGACAGCGGAAGAGTCAGCGATAACCAGATAACCAGGGAACCAGGCAGGTGCCATGAGTGAAGGGTTCCAGCAGTGAGTTGGTGCTGCCACTGTCCCTTCCCCCTCCCTTTCTCCTCCTCTTCCACATAGATCCCAGGCCAGTCTTTTTTTTTTTTTTTTTTTTTTTTAAAATTTTTTTTTTTATTATGTACACAGAAGAGGGTGCCAGATCTTATTACAGATGGTTGTGAGCCACCATATGGGTGCTGGGAATTGAACTCAGGACCTCTAGAAGAGCAGTCAGTGCTTTTAACCTCTGAGCCATCTCTCCAGCCCCCAGGCCAGTCTTAAATCCACTGTGTAGGCAGGCCTTGTGATCTTCCTGCTCCATCTCCCAAGTGCGGGGATTGCAGTCACGTGCCCACCACACCAGTTTGATGGCATGCTGCGGATGGAACCCAGGGCTCTATGCACGCTACACAAACATTCTACCAACTGAGCAAGGGCCTCAGGTGCACCAGCTGGTTTTTTTTTTTTTTTTTTTTTTGGGTTTTTCGAGACAGGGTTTCTCTGTGTAGCTTTGCGCCTTTCCTGGAGCTCACTTGGTAGCCCAGGCTGGCCTCGAACTCACAGAGTTCCGCCTGCCTCTGCCTCCCAAGTGCTGGGATTAAAGGCGTGTGCCACCAACGCCCGGCTTACCAGCTGGTTCTTTAAGGAGCCCTTATAAAGCGCTGAACTAGGGCTCGTCGGGGACTCACGCTGAATCCTGCAGATGTAACCAAGCAAGGAGGGTGCCAGGACATCTGGAAGAAGGATTTTAGGGACTTGGCTAAATTCCAGAACATGCTAACATTCTGACACACTAATGCTCCAGAGCTACACATGTTCTTACTTTGCCATTCCATTTCAGGGGACCTTCTGCCCGCCCCCACACTCCACCCCATCAGCCAGCACTACTAGACCATCCTTCACTACAAGTATTTCTTCTTCTCTTCATTCCTTATATCAATAACTTTAATAGTTTGAGGAATGTAAACCTCCTTGAAGAAAATGTTCACACTGATAAAATGAATGGTCCCTTCTCCTTGGGGAAAAATATACATGTAAATTTTATATATCACTCTATCTAGTCAATGGTTCTTGGCAGAGTCCACAGACTCTAAAGTTAAGAGCTTTTTAATTTGGCCTACCTTGATCCAGAGGACATTTAAAATAAATCAAGAGCATCAGGTTTAAGACAGGTCAAGAGGAGACTAGATAAAAACAAGGTAGGAACAGAGCGGAGCCTGCAGTGATACCAAGCGCGGACCACTGCAACCCACACAGCTAAGTTTATGTTATACATTCAGCTCTGAGGACTCTAGCAGTCAAGAGAAAAAGGGAAACATCACTTACACAGGTCATGGCGTTCATGGGATATAAACAAACCCCTTCTTCCTCAGAAGATGCACAGCCGGTCTCGGTACGGTAGATGGATGAGATTCCCTTCCGAAAGCCTCATAAAGGATAACAAAGGACAGGTCTCAGCCGAGCCCTGCCACAGACTCGGATGCCTTCCCTCTGTGGCAGCGCGACCCATGTCTCCTCTTTTGCCTGGAACTCTCTTGGTTTTAGTGCTGCTCACATTGTAGGCAAGCTGAGAGGGCTGGTCTCATGTTTGAGTTACAGTTCAGTTAGAGCTTGTGTGTGGGCTGGCAAGATGGCTTATCAGATAAGGGCGCTTGCT
Organism: Peromyscus attwateri; assembly: GCA_902168425.1. Lineage (NCBI taxonomy): Eukaryota > Metazoa > Chordata > Mammalia > Rodentia > Cricetidae > Peromyscus > Peromyscus attwateri. Next base: position 6,914 of record CABHPP010149467.1, read on the forward strand.
TTTCACCTGAGTTTCATCTTGAGGACCCCCACGGTGGAAGGAGATAACATAATCCCACAAGTTGTCCTTTGACCTCCTCAAGCATGCTGCAGCATTACATGTTTTTTTCTAATATTTTTATTTTAGGTGTACAGGCATTTTTGCCTGCACATATGTCTGTGTACCGCTTGCATGTCTGAGGCCCGTGGAGGAGGCCAGAAGAGGCTTCAGATCCCCTGGAATTGGAGTCACAGACAGTGGTGAGCTGCAATGTAAGTGTTGGGAATTGATCCCAGGTCCTCTGGAAGAGTAGCCAGTGTGCTTAACTCAGGAGTCATCTCTCCAGCCCACACACACACACACACACACACACACACACACACACACACACGCCAAAGTTTGTTTTCATTTTAAGCTTCTATAAGCTGGGAGGATAGCCCAGTGGGGAAGAGAACATGTTTAACACACCCAAGATTGTCCATTCCATCCCCAGCCAGAAAAAAACAATAACAACAACAGCAAAATGACTTCATCTAAGATAAAGTCTAGAAAGTTGTGAATAATTAAAGATCCAGGACAGGCACCAAAACTACACAGAGAAACCCTGTCTTGGAAAAAAAAAAATCTTTTTCTATTTCTGTCTCTCTAGCTCTCTAGTCTTTGTTTGTTTGCTTGTTTTTCAAGACAGGGTTTCTCCATGTAACAGCTCTGGCTGTCCTGGAACTCACTCTGTAGACCAGGCTGGCCCCGAACTCAGAGATCCACCTGCCTCTGCCTCCAGTGTGCTGGGATTAAAGGCGTGTGCCACCACTGCCCACCATTGCCTGGCTCTAGCCTTTTGATAGCAAACATAATTGAATTTCTATAAACTAAACAAAAACTGTACCTATCTCACAAAATGGTTATAAGAGTGAAAAAGAATCAATATTACCGGCTGTGGCTGAGTGGTCACTTGAGCTGGGTTTGGTCCCCAGCAGTAGCTGACAAAGAGTAAGCTCCAAATGTATTAAATACAGGTGGTCTGTTTGGGGCCTTAAGGGTTTTTGGTTTGTTTACACTTTTGAAGCAGGGCATTATGTAGCTCAGGCTGGCCTTGAGCTCCTGATGCTCTTGCCACCACCCCCTCAGCACTTGGATTATAGATGTATGCCACCACACGCCATGCTGAGGATGAAATGCAAGCTGTCCTCCGTACTTAACAACCACGCTACCAACTGAGCTACAACCTCAGCCCGCCTCCTGTATTTCCTGTAGTAACTCTGCATAGAGCTCCTGTTGGAATCTGGCAGCAGACCCTGTGGCAGAGATAGGCTGTAGGGCCTAGCCCTCTGTGCGTATAATGGACCACAGAGGCTCCTAGAGCACCGTGGGCAGCCTCCTTCAGATTCCTCTGACTCTCACATGGGACGCGTTAAGTCGGAGAGGGGGGTTGTGTGGCCTTGCCTCTTTCACCGCACTTGGTGACTGGCTCCAGACACACCCAGACAGCAACAACCCCAAGTTCCCGGTGTTTAGACTGCACAGCCCCCTCCCATGTGGCCCGATGGTCCCCGGGGGCAGGCAGCCCTGACTGGTTGGGATCTGTCTGGAGAACTGGCACCCTGGGCTTCGTGCCAGAAAGTCAGCCACAAACCGATGAACCACTGAAAGTGAAAACAGGACACTGGAATGCTGTGCAGACGTGGGGGGCTGGGATTAGCATGCAGGGGGGAGTTCAGAGGCCAGAGAGACCAGAGCTTGGACCGAGCCTGCAGAGGAAGAGGGGGGGGAGCCAACGGGATTGATTCAGAAGGCTCGGAGCGGAATATACCTGAGGCTTTTTTCTCGAAAGCTTAGAAAACAATGGCGAGACACCTACTTCAGTTGAAATTCTAGGAATAATGGCCATAAAGTCTAACCTAGCTTTTAGGGCACAACCTTCTAGAAACTCCACCACTTAACAGTGTTGCGATCAACAAGCCACTTACCTCTTCCAAGACTTAGTTCACATGTCTGTTAAATGGGAATCCTGCAACATGTCTATACTGTAGACTTGTTCTGAGGATTAGATAAAATGACTAATATCTCTACACAATACTTCATTTATGTCAGGCTCTACTCAGCATGTTTTATGTGTGTAAACTTAATCTTCACACTAACCCAGGGGAGGGGATATTTTTATCCTCACTTTCCAGGTGATAAAATGGAAGCTCAGAGACGCCAAGCAACTGGCCCCAAGTCACACAGCCAATAAGTGGTGGAGACAGGCTTGACTGTCCTGTGGACCATTCTTCACCGATCTGCTATTGCCTGTGTTCCCATGAAGGACAGCTATTTGCACACGAGAAATGCTGTCTCTCTCACCTGCCCGTACCACAGTTGCATTTTAACAGCTTTACTGGGGTATATTTTGTATATTATGATTACGTTTTGGCTATCAGGAAATCCTTCCGACACCAAGCTTAAGTCTCCTCGAATCATGGTGGCTTCCAGTTTGATCCCCTGAATTTCTCTAGCCAGGCTCCTCCCTTGCATCTGTACAGTCTTGAAGAGATTTGCAGTAACAGGCAGACCTGCCTGGTGGGGCTTCGGCTAGCTTCCTTCCTGTCTGTTGGTGACTCAGCCATTAGCCTAAAGGATGGGATCATGGGATTGACAAGCCTCTGAGAAATCCCAGAGCCACTGCAGGTCCGGAGTAGCTGCCTCCCGCCCCAGAGCCCAGCAGCCACATAAATAAACTACCGGATTTTCAGGGTCTGGTATAAAATAAAAATCTAGGTGTCCTGGTGTGGTTTCTGTGGCTGTGATAAACACCATGACCAAAAGCAGCCTGGGGGAGAAAAGGATTTATTTGGCTGACACCTCCACATCACAGTGCATCATTAAGTGAAGTCAGGGCAGGAGCTAATGCAGAACTGCAGAGGAGCTCTGCTTACTGGATTGCTTCCTCAGCTTGTTTGGCCACTTTCTTAGACAGGCCAGGCCCACTTCCCTTCAAATGGTACCACCTACAGTAGGCTGGGCCCTCCTCCAGCAATGAGCCATCGAGAAAGCCCTCCACAGATATATAGGCCTGCTTGATGGAGGCAATTCTTCAACTGAGGCTTCTCATCCCAGGTGCATCAAGTTGACAACCAAGATCAGCCACCATGGAGGGAAGGCCTCGTCACCAAAATCCTTACGACTTTCAAGATAGTGACTGAAAGGTCTCAGACTTCCAAGCTAGATCATCTTCTTGGGTAAGAGATTTATTGGGAAAGTTCTTAATGCCACAGAAGGACAACACAGGGTGTCCCACCAGCAACTCCCAAATACCCAGCAGCTACTTCCCAAATTTCTATACAGAGGCTTCTATTAATTATAAATGCTCAGCCAGTAGCTCAGGCTTATTACTAACTAGCTCTTACACGTAAATTAACCCATAATTCTTATCTATGTTTAGTCACGTGGCTTGGTACCTTTTCTCAGTATGACATTCTTATCTTGCTTCCTCTGCATCTGGCTGGTGACTCCTGACCCCGCCCTTCCTCCTCCCAGCTTTCTTAGTCTGTTCACCCCACCTATACTTCCAGCCTGGCTACTAGCCAATCAGTGTTTTATTAAACTAATTCGAGTGACAAATCTTTACAGTGTACAAGAGGATTATTCCACAGCAACAGGACTCTGAAGAACTTTCAGGCCCATGTGACTAAGTGGGGACCTCTTTCTAGGTTTCCAAGAGAATGGGGAGGGCTCGTACCTCATGTGTTGATGAGCAGCCTGGGGTACAGGCTAACAATTAGGTTGTCGCTGATGGCCAGCTGACAGGAGAAGGGAGAAAGTTTCAACCTTTTAACTAGTTCCTGTGTGTCCATCAAGCAGGATGTACCACATGGAGGGTGCCTGGTAAACTTGCTTTGGGAAGCGGGGATTTTGCAGTTACTGCCAGCCACAGTAGGGCATGTGCCTGTCTTTTATGAAGCTCTGAGGGTAGAGAGAGAAAGAAGCCTAAAGACTCTCTAGAGCAGTGGTTCTCAACCTTCCCCTACACTGCGACCCTTTAATACAGTTCCTCATGTTTGGTGACCCCCAACCGTAAAATTGTTTTCACTGCTGCTTCATAACTGTCGTTTTGCTACTGTTACGAACTGTAACGTACATATCTGCATTTTCTGATGGTACTGAGACCCTTGTGAAAAGGTCATTCGACCCAAAGGAGTTGCGACCTAAGGTTGAGAACCATTAGAGTCTAGGCCAAACTAAACAGTGACCAGGTGCATTAAGCCAGACTCCACCCTTTGCAAACATACAGGCCCTGAGGGAATCCTTCATCTTTTGTTCCCCTTATCCCACCTGCAGCCCATCCCACCACATGCCCACTGGAGGCTGAGTCTAGAAGTTGCGAAACAAAGGAAGTATCAGGGTCAGGAAACTAAAGGCCAGCTGGGCTCTGGCCTCTCACACAGTGCCGACACATGGCTGTGCTGCTGCTGGGCCTCACGCTGCTCTTCATCTGCTCTTTCTCTTTTTGTTGTTTTGAAACCTGCTCTTTTTCTTTTTGTTGTTTTGAAACCGGGTCTTGAATTTGTAGCATCAGCTGGCCTGGAACTCACTCTGAAGGCCTTGAACCCGGAGCAATCCTCCTGCCTCTGCCTCCTGAGTGCTGGGATTACAAGTATGTGACACCTCACCCAGCTACAACCTGCCTTTTATAGACTCCTGGGCCACATTCTACTGGGGCACCAATTCGGAAACCTGGGCATTTGTCCGCTATGCCCAGGACCCCTGAGGTCCTAGGATTACTCTTTCCCTTCTCACAGAATCAGGGTCACTGGCAGGGGCAGCTAGGCTCAACTCCAGGCCTGCCACATACTCACTATGACCTTGGGCAAACTATAGCTGAGCCTCAATTTCCGCATCTGCAAAATGGGCTCCATGTTGCGCAGAGTTCCTCACAGGAGCTCTTTTCCAGGTGCTTCTTGCACAAATAAAGCAATTCATGTCACCGTTCCTATCCACCCCACAGCAGCTTCACCATCACAGCTTGCTCAAGAGGCAGAGGCAGGAGGATCTCAAGAGTTCGAGGCCGGCCTGGTCTACAGAGCAGCCAGGGCTATAAGAGAAACCTTGTCTTTGGGTGGGGGGAGGTGATCACAGTTTGCTGCCACTGATGTCTGGAGCCTGCTGAGGCCTCGGGGAACCTGATCAGAGGCCATCAGCGACTGAGGAGCAGTGTCAGCTGCTATTCCTGGAGCAAAGAAAGCCAGCTGGCTTCAGGTCCCCTCAGGGAATCCTGGCCCGGACAGATTGCTGATCAGGTGAGCAGTATCTGACCTCAGTTTGTTCTCCTGGGCCCTCCATGTGGCCAGGCTGAGAGGCCTCTGGAGCACAGTGTGCTGTGGAGACACCATGTCCCCCCTGCAGCTGACCTTAGCCTTTACCTCGAGTTCCCTAACATCTATTCCATGCTCAGAGATGAAGTGTGTGCTGTTTGGGTTCCAACACCTGAATGGAAGGATGGAGTCAGGACTAAATCCTAATCCCAGCTGCCATATTCACAGGGTCTGTCTGTGTTCCTAGAAGCTACTTTGGCTGAGCCTCAGTGTCTCTGTCTGAAAAAATGGCAAGAATGGGAGTGTCCTTGGAGGGTTGCAAAGAGGACTGGAATAGTTTGTGCTCAAACGATGGTCACAGTTGAGACCACAAGCTCCTAAATGGCAAACGCTCTCAGTGCCTCTGTGTCCCCAGCAGTCCTCCTCAGTGCCTCTGTGTCCCCAGCAGTCCTCAGTGCTGGCTGAATGAATGACAGAGGGCAATGCGGTGCTTGTGTCCCTTCACAGGTTAGAGGCTCAGTTCCCAGAGCGGTGCTGGCGGGAGGCAGGGGAACCTTTGAGAGGAGGGGCCTTGAGGGGGAAGTTTAGGTCACTGTGGGGTGGAGGATAAGGTCAGTCTTGTGAAGCTGCTCGGTTCTTTTCTTTTTCTCTTGTGTATATGTGTGTGGAGTGTGTATGTATGTGCCTCCATGTTTACACCTGTGTGCACGTGGAGCCCAGAGTCCGGCAGCAAGTGTCTTCCTTGATCACGCTCTACCTTCTTTCTCTGCTGGGGCCTGGTCTCTGACTTGTACCCGGAGTTTGCTGATGTGGGCCAGTCTAGCTAGTCTATCAGTTCTGGGGATCCCCCGTCTCCACTACACCCGCCTGGCTCTGCCTAGGTTCTGAGGATCTGACCTCCAGGCCTCAGGTTTGGACAGCAAGTGCTTTATGTGGGCGTCTTCCTTCCTGCCTCACTCCACCTTGGCAGTTCATTCTTCCTGCCCCACCCTCCCACGACAGGGTTTCTCTGGGTAGCCCCAACTGTTCTGGAACTCACTCTGTAGACCAGGCTGGCCTCAACTCAGAGATCTGTTGGGATTAAAGGCATGGGCCGCCACCACCTGGCCTACTTGGTAGTTCTTAAGAATGTTGTTACATAGCTGGTGGTGTATCATCCTAGTGCCACAGGAATTTCACTAATTCAAGGCTAGCCTCGGCAATATAGTAAGCTGTGGTTGTTTGAATGAAATCGTCCCAACAGGCTCATACATCTGAAACCTTGGTCCCCGGTTGGCTGTTTGGAAAGGATTAGGAGGTGTGTCACTGGCAACTGACTTGGGATTTTTTGGGTGGGGTGGGGTGGGAGGTGTTTTTCGAGACAGGGTTTCTCTGTCTAACAACTCTGGTCATCCTGGAACTCGCTCTGTAGACCAGGCTGGCCTCCAACTCACAGAGATCTGCCTGCCTCTGCCTCCTGAGTGCTGGGATTAGAGGGGTGCACCACCACCACCTGGCTCTGATTTGGGATTTTAAAAGCTCCCCACCATTCTCACTGTGCTGTCTGCATCCTGCTGGAGAGATGGGAGCTCTCAGCTGCTCTTGCCGCCATGCCTTTGCCCCGCCATCATGGATTCTATCTAACCTTCTAAAACCCTGGGCCCCATTACATGCTTTCTTTTACAAGCTGCCTTATAAAAGGTGTTTTATCATAGCAATAGAAATATAAGCTGGGTGGTGGTGGCGCACGCCTTTACTCTCAGCACACTGGAGGCAGAGGCAGGTGGATCTCTGTGAGTTTGGGGCCAGCCTGGTCTGCAGAGTGAGTTCCAGGACAGCCAGGGCTACACAGAGAAACCTTGTCTCAACACACATACACCCCAAAAAAAATTAAGAAAAGGAAAAAAAAAAAAAGAAGAGAAAGGAAAAATAAATATAACTAATAAATAGCTTGGGCTATTTGGCAAGACCCTGTCTCAAAACAAAAACAACCACTAAATAATGAAAAGAGAAATGTGGCCATTGAGCCTGCTGCCTAAGCCTGACCACCTGAGTTCTGTTCTGGGACCCCATGTAAAGGCTGAAAGAACCAGCTCCACAGAGTAGTCCCCGGGCCTCCATGTGAGCGCCGTGGCACTCACATGCACACACATCACGCACACAGAGACACAGGAATAAATACATGAATAAGCACTTTTTTAAAGAAGAGAAGGGGTTACCGCAGAGGCAGCAAGCCTGGCCCTTCCCACCCCCTTCGCTGGGAGCCTGAGATCAGTCTCCCGTTGCCTTCTACACACACTCCAACCGCTTTGCTCTCGGCCCTGAGGTACACAACTGAGGGCTGCCCTTGTCCCAGAGTCTCTTCTGTGACTTAGATCTTTGAACTTCCAGAACTGTGAGCTCAGTCAACCTCTTTTCTTATCAAGTCAGCTGTCTCGGGTCCTTCGTCGCAGCAAAGCAAACACTGACCAGGGCAGACACGGATGCCTCATCTGGCTGCCGCATTTCAGATTTTCCACACCCCTTCCTACTACATTTTACCTAGAATCACCACCTCTTCATCAGCCCTGGCTTTCCAGCACCCAGCGTGGCTTGCATGCGCCTGGGACCGGAAGTTCACGGAAGTTCACGGAGGTTTCCCATCCCGCCAAGCAGAATGTTCTTCCTTCTACTGGATTTCTACACTCTGAGGTCTGTGTCCAGGCTACGGTCCACTGGGCCTACTTCTGCTCTCTAGATGGGTGTGAAATAAGCCTGGTTCCACTTCCAGGAGAAATCAGGAAGTGGTAGGCGTTGAGCTGGGCACCTCATTTAATCCTTTAACCTTGACATCTCCCTGAAAGTGGATACCGTCTACTCCAGAGATGAGGGAAACAGGCTCAGAGAGGACACACACTTCGGACAGGGTTTGTTTTTGTTTGTTTTTTCCTTTTTGTGTATCCCAGGCTGGCCCTAAACTATGTAGGTCAGATTGGCCTCAACCTCACAGCAGTCCTTCTGCCTGGGTGCTGGGTTTATGGGCACCTGTTACTACATCCAGCTAACGTCCATTTCCATGACCAAGCATTTCTCCAGAGTACTGCCATTTCAATGCTCAGTGAACTTGGAAGAGAGGAGTTGTCTCCAGTTTTCTTTCCCATCCCTTCCCTTCAGTACACATGTATGACATTGAGTAGAAAAGGTGTAATCCTGCCGGGCGGAGGTGGCGCATGCCTTTAATACCAGCACTCCGGAGGCAGAGCCAGGCAGATCTCTGTGAGTTCGAGGCCAGCCTGGTCTACAGAGCGAGATCCAGAACAGGCACCAAAACTACCCGGAGAAACCCTGTCTCGAAAAACCAAAAAAAAAAAAAAATGTGTAATCCATGCTCCAGACACTTACTCCAGGCATTTCACTGTTCTAAACCCTGTGAAAAGAGATGGAGAGGCACACGTCTTGAGCATCCAGGAGGGCTTCCAGGAGGCAACATTTGGGTTGAGTTTTGAGACTATTAGTTGTGCAGGCTCATGTCAAGGAGCAAGAAAGCAAGATGTTTCAGTGTGGCTGTGTCTGAAAAGCTACAGCTGGGGCTAGGCATGTAGCTCAGCTGGTAGTGCTCGCTTAGCATGCAGAAGGTCTTGGGTTCAATCCCCACCATTGCATAAACTGGGTGTAGTGCTGCATGTCTGTAAACTCAGCACTTAAGAGATGGAGGCAGGAAGATCAGGAATTCAAAGCCATCTTTGGCTGCACAGTGAATTCGAGGCCAGCCTGGGATACACGAAATTGTGCCTCAATACCAAAACCACAACCAGAAATACCGAGACCGTGGAGCTGGGATGCAGAGAGGGCAGTGTCTAGCTAAGGAGGACCTACTTCCGTCGCTGGCACAGGCCGCCTTGCCTGAGTGCGCATGACTCCTCGGGGTTGGTTTGTTTGAACTCCAGGCTGTCATTCCCTGGGTCAAGGTGGACCCTAGAATCCCTCTCTTTACAAGATGCCCCTGGAGAAGGGGAAGGTAGGTAATGCTAGAGATAAAAACCTCAGGGACTGAAAGAGGACAGAGCTCTTGGTCTCTGTTAACAAGCAGTTAGGATGAGCAAAGACCATCAACTATTATTTTCTTTTTTAAGACAGGGTCTCTCTACATAGCCAGGCTGGCTGCCCTGGAACTCACAGAGATCCACCTGTCTCTGCCTCCCTAGTGATGGGATTAAAGGCGTCTGCCCTATGCCTGGCTTGAGCATCAATTACTTTTTAAAAAAATAATTTTATTAGGTGTATGATGCATGCCTTTAATCCCAGTACTTGGGAGGCAGAAGCAGGAGAACCTATGTGAGTTCAAGTTCAGCCTGTCTACAGAGTGAGCATTCTAAGACAGCCAGGACTGTGTAGGGAGACTCTGTCTCAAATAAAATAAATAAATAAATAAATAAATAAATAAATAAATAAATAAATAAATAACAATGAAATAATTTTCAAAAAATTATTATTTAAAAAAACTTGCAAATAAAAACATTACATATTACTGGGCGGTGGTGGTGCACGCCTTTAATCCCAGCACTCGGGAGGCAGAGGCAGGCGGATCTCTGTGAGTTTGAAGCAGCCTGATCTATAGAGTTCTAGGACAGCCAGGGCTACACAGAGAAACCATTTCTCAAAAAACAAAGAACAAAAAACAAAAGAAAGAAAGAAAAAATATTAACCAGACCCCAAATCTACATAGCACAGTGATTTCTACACAGTGAAACTGGCATTTAGAACAGCTGCTGAGCTTCACATTAAATTTTACAGTTTTCGTATTGAATATATTTTATACATTTATCTACCAGCAAAAAACAAACAAAACAAAACAAAATTCACGACAGAGTTAGAACTGGGAAAGTAACTAGTTTTGCATTATCTTTCCTAACTCATGTCCATCACCTGCATTCAGTCCTCCCTCAATTATTCTTAGTATTCCAAAACTATGTGGCCTACTTAGAATTCTTTGGCTGAGCGGATATTAATATTGGTCTGCTGGCATTAAATGACCAAACACATGCTTTAAGATGCCAGGGTGGCAATTCTAGGTCCTGTCCCTTCATTATTTCAAAATTCAAAGTTTGTTGTTTAGCTCAGAGCCCAGTGAAAGCAGAGCTGATCTTATCTACTGTATGTATGTATGCCCATGTCAGGGCAGCAGACTGGGGTTGGGGGGGGGGTTCATTTACAGCCCCAGGAACCACACAGAGCTTTATGCATGAGAAGGAGTCTAGGTCTGATTTGTCTTGGTGGAGGAAGCTGTCAAGTCTTCTCAGCAAGTAGCCACTGAAGGCCTGGGATGTGCCCAGCCTCCCTCAGGTCTCAGGGTAGAAATAGAACCGACCCAAGCCTCTGCTCCCCAAGAACTCAGTCTTCTGAGGAGCAGAGACCATAAGTACAGAGAGCTCGGCAAGTGTCATCAGGGCTGTGATGGATGGAAGCTATGTGAGGGAGCAGACGCGTAGACAAAACTGCACCACTGCAGCCTGGAGGAACGTGCAGCCTTCCAGCCTGGGAGGTGAAAGAGAAAAGGGGTTCCAGGAAAGAATCCAGCACAGGCAACCCGGATCTTTTTTGTTGTTTCTAGTTCACTCATAACAAATTGACAAATGAAAAATGTATATATTCAAGCTATACAGTGCGATGGATGCACACATTATGTACTGATTATCAGTGGTTAATGAACACCCCCACCCCCACAGTTAACATGTGTGGCCGGCCATCTTTTGTTGTTGGGTGGCAGTGCAGGGACTACCGGCAGTTCCCTGACGCAGAAGCCTAAGTAAGGAACAAGATGGAGCTAAATACAGTGGCAGAAATTGGCATGGGGGTGGGGAGACATATGCTGGGCAGAGGATTGTCTTTCCCATTTGAACAGTAGGGAGGCCTGATAAACGTAAACTGTAATACAATCGGCACTCCTCAGGCCTGTGCAGGGGCAACAGCTGGGAATAGTTTCCACTCTGAGCCCCTGGCAGGTGCAGTTCTCAGGGACCGTGTTCAGGCAGCCGAAAAAGGAGAGGATGGTGGGGCCCCAAGTCCCCCGCCCCAGGCCCACCTCGTGCAGCTGCTCTGTGCCATCAAAACCCCCCTCCCTGGTTCCTCCCTGGAAAGCCTCCTCCCTGGCTCCCCTGATAGTAAAATGATGACAGCCTGTTTTAAAAGCTAGACTCCCACAGGAGCTAACAATGCCGCCGCGTGGCAAGAAACAATGATCTAACTGTAGTCTGTCTTTAAAGTCCACCATTCTGTGATAAAGGCCATTACTTAATCCTTCCAAGGACCTATTAGAGGGCTTTCTTATCTCCACCTCAACACAGAAGGTTGGGTAACTTGTCCAAGGTCAGAGAGTCAGTAAAATGCAGAACAAAGAGTGGAAACCAGTGCATGCCCTTTGGACCCCAAAACTGCAGTCTGGGTCCTCACAACCACCACAAACCACGAGGTGGACTTCGAAGTGGAAGGTCTACGCTGCAAAAGCTTGGCAGCCGAAGCTTTCTAAAGTGTATTTAGATTTTTATCATCACTACCATTGTTAGTGTGGACAGGAGCCTGCCTGCTGCAGACACACAGGGAGATTCCAGGTTGGTTTCCTTCACCATGTTTAGGGGGGTTCTGGGGACTGAACTCCGATTGTCAGGTTTGGGTGGCTAGCACCCTGAGACGTCTTAGCCCCTAAAACAATTTTTTTTTTGGTCTCATTCCCTGTCAGATGCCCCGTTTAGTCTGTTCACTAATCCAGAACGGTGCACACCTGCAAGACAGAGTCAAGACACTTTCTCCGCTGTGCTGTCTTTACAAAAAAATTCAAAAAACAAACCAAAAATGTAACTTAGTTTAAAATATATATTTATCTTTAAAGCAGCAAACAGCTGTTTCTTGTTCCAACCCCTTCACACAAGCGTCAAATCATTATGAATGACTCCCACTGTCCTTGGAATTGCCCGAGCGAAAATTTATGTTTCTCTTTAAATTCATGCTTGACTGCACTCTAAATTCTGCCTATCCGGTTGCCGCAACCTTTTTCCCGCCCTCCCTTGCCTCACGTTCCTTAGCTCGGGCCCCACACCATCCATGTGTCCCACGCTGGAATCTTTGTTTTTTTTTCTCTTGAGACAGGGCCTCATTATGCAGCCCAGGCTGGCTTGGAATTCAATCATCTTGCCTGCATCTCCCCAGTGCAGGGATTACAAGTCTACAGCACATCTGGCTGGAAATGTAACATTTTGACAGCTAACCTTCTCCATTGTTCCCAGCTCCATCTCAGGATGTGACCTAATGGCATAGGTGCCTCAGGTCCTGGGCAGGAACTACTCCACACAAAAGAGTAAGCACCCAACAGTCAAGTAAACTAACTCCTCAAAATCACAAAGCCATTGTTCAACTGAAAGGATATATATATAAATTTTTTTTTTGTTTTGATTTTCAAGACCAAGACAGGGTTTCCCTGTGTGGCCCTGGCTGTCCTGTAGTCACTCTATGACCAGGCTGGCCTTGTCCACCTGCCTCTGCCTCCCGAGTGCTGGGATTAAAGGCGTGCACCACCACCATCTGGCTCAAATTCCTAATTTTTTAAAAATTTATTTTTTATATGTATGTTTGTCTATATGTATGCACCATGTGTGCATACATCTGTGTGCCTGGGGAGGTCAGAAGAGGACACTGGATGCCTTGGAGCTGCAGTTAGGGATGATTGTAAGGCACTAGGTAGGCATTGGGAATCTAACCCAGGTCCTCTGCCAGAGCAAGTGCTCTCAACCATCTCTCCAGTCCCAATTCTTAATTTTAAAAAGAGTTAATTTGGGGGCTGGAGAGATAGTTCGGTGGTTAAGAGCACTGACTGCTCCTCCGGAGGACCCTGGTTCAATTCCCAGCACCACCTGGCAGTTCACAACTGTCTGTAACTCCAGTTCTGGGGGATCTGACATCCTCACGTCGACACACATGCAGGCAAACACCAATGCTGCTTACATCCCACTGTGTACGGCATTCTGTTTTTCTCGATCACTGACCTTTGGCTGATGCTACTATGAACACAGGCTACAGAGAAGTCCCTGGAGATCCAGCTTTCAGTTCTTGCAGATAGGTAAGCAGAAGTGGAATTACTGGCTCACAGGGCTAATTTAAAATTTCCTATTTTTCTCATTGTCAGGTGCTCCAGATGCATAGGCTTGGTCTGCCTCTGACTAACCCAGAACTGTACACATCCATAAGAGCCAGAATCCAGGCATGTTCAATGCTATGTTGATAGCCACAAATCTTTTCAAGTGATTTCATAAACAAAAATGCAATTTATTTCTAAACTTTCACATTCCCATCAACAGTGCATAAGGTTTCCAATTTCTCTATACTTGACATTTATTTTAATAGTAGTGGTCCTACTGGGTGTGAGGTAGTATCTCAGTGTGATTCTATTTTGAATCCATTTTCTTACAGCTTTTGGTTCACAGCAAAATTGAGACAATACAGCAATTCCCTATATATGAAGAATCAGCCTTGAGGACATGCTGACACCTTCAGCAGAAGGCACATTATAAATGACGAGCCTACGTGCACCCACCATCCCCAAGTCCTCGCTTACATTAGGGCTCACTCTTACTTCACACTGTACCAATCTGCACAAATGGCTGAAGACCTGTATCCACCATCGAGAGAACCATAGAGAGAGTGGCCTCGTGACTTTAAAAACTCTTCTCTAACCCTCCTACCATGTGAACATTTTTAGATTTTTGTTTTGTGTTTAAGACTTTTGCCTGTGTGTGTGTGTGTGTGTGTGTACCATGTACGTGCCTACTACCTGCCAAGGCAAGAAGAGGGTATGAGATCTCCTGGAACTGGAGTTAGAAGGTTCTGAGCCATCAGGTGAGTGATGGAACCAAACTCAGGTCCCCTGCAAGAGCAGTGAGTGCTCTTATACACTAAGCCATCTCTGCAGCCTGCCACGTCAACTTTCCCTGTAGTACTGGAACCTGTACAACCCAGAAACTCAGCCTTCCACCACTGAGCTACACTGCCAGGCTCTAACTTACTTCTATCACTTTTTTTTGAGGACACCAGTATCATACAATTGGAATCAAGAATGTAACTCCAGGCAGTGATAGCACACGCCTTTAATCCCAGCACTCGGGAGGCAGAGGCAGGCGGATCTCTGTGAGTTCGAGGCCAGCCTGGCCTACAGAGCGAGATCCAGGACAGGCTTCAAAGCTACACAGAGAAACCCTGTCTCAAAAAGCAACCAATCAAACAAACAAACAAACAATGTAACCCTTTCAGATTTGGCCTTTCCTTTAGTAATAACCCTCTACATCTCCTGTGACTAACTCGTTTCTTTTTAGTCCTAGACAGTCCATTGTCTGTATGTATCATTTACCCTTTCATCTACTGAAGGACCTCTTTGTTGCTTCTGAGTTTTGGCAATTATAAGTAAGGCTGCTATGAAACCCCCGTGCTGGTTTTTGCATGAGTACACTTCTAATTCCGCTGGGGAGATATAAAGAGGCAGGGTCACCACACACTGTGTGTTTGGTGTTGTTAAACACTGATCCACTGTCTTCCCAAGCGGCTGAACCGTCTTTTGTCTTCATGAGAGAGGCAAGTCCTTGCCTCTCCACAATTCCACCTGCATTTGGTATGTTTCAGCCTCTGCAGTCACAGCAGTGTGCTCGGTGCCGTTTGTACCCTCCTGACACGCTGCAGAGGACCTCTCATACACGCATTTGCCACTTGTGGAGGCTGTCTATCTCCAGAGTGTGCCAGCCACCGCACACAGCTTTCAGTTCTTTTCATCAACTGTCTGCTGTTTTATAATTCTTATCACATTTGTTTTTACTGTGTGTGTGTGTGCACTCCTGCATGGAGGTCAGAGGACAGCTTGCAGGAATCAGCTGCCTCCTTCCCGGGACAGCAGAAGAGTTCATGTGGTTTTCATGCATAGGCCCCCATGATTAGTATCTTTTCCTATGCGTGTTGGCCTACGGCAGCCAATCACACCAAATGCAATTTTCAAGACATCCTAAAAACAAACTTGATGGCTTTTAAACGCTCTCTCTCCACTCAGGACAGGCCCTCCCCTGTATCAGCTTGAGAGGGCAGCTGGCTGAGCTCACAATGCTCAAGGCAAGCTTGCCTTCTAGAGCAGCTAGCTGCCAGACGGGAAAGGAGACCAGGGTAGTGACAGCTACAGTGATCCAGCTATCAGAGGAAAAGGACACGCTCGCCCCCTGGTGACACATAGAGACAATAGACGGGAAAAAAGTATTAAAAAGGCACACACAAAGGCAAAAAAGAAAAAGGCACGGCCACCATGATGAACACATTCCATCCTGCCAAGGCCTGGAGAACAAGAGCATAACAGATAAATAAATCAACTGAAACAGTTCATTCATCTGGACAGTTTAACAAGTTCTGTCCTGCCTGGCAGAGCTGAGGCAGGGCTGGGAGTTTAAGGCCAGCACAGGCAGCACAAGGCCTGTTCAAAACAGCAGCAGCCATGCGATGGTGGCGCACACCTTTAATCCCTGCACTCGGGAGGCAGAGGCAGGCAGATCTTTGTGAGTTCGAGGCCAGCCTGGTCTACAGAGTGAGTTCCAGGACAGCCAGGGCTGTTACACAGAGAAACCCTGTCTCGAACACCCCTTCCCACCCCCCACCCCCAAAAGAAAAAGGCTCTGTTCAGTGGACAACTTTGTGCTATCCCTGTCACAAATTCCTAGGTGGAGCTGCTTCAAGAGTCCTCTGTCTTCCCCCGAGGAGCAGAGGTAGCTGAGGAGGTTAATTTTTAACTGTAAATTTCTTATCGAGAGGAGAGGACACTTAGGTCTTGTCTTCTTTGGCCACTGCAAGGCATAACATAACTACCTTCAACTTTCATGTGGCACAGAGCTCCCGATCCCTATAAATCTGTTGAAAGGTCTGACTGGAAAGGCAAGGAGCCCACACCGTGGTTACGTAAGGCAGAGGGCGGCAGTCGTGACTGCCGCTGTTCTTAGCTCAAGACCTCTGTTATGCAAATTAGGATACTTTCTAATTTTCAAGATCTTCCGACTAAAATGATAATGATGGCTGATTCTTTGAGGCCTGTGGCTGCTAAATTTCCCAACTTCTCTTTGTCTCCCAACCCCAAAAGGCTATGGCTCTACAGTTTGCTTCTATTTTTCATAGGTCCAGTTTAGAAATTAAAACCCCCATAATGTGGGTGTCGTCACAGAATACACACAAAGGATTATTTACTAAAACACACTTCCAGCCACTCCCAGCAGGCGACACTCTGGCGCAGATGGCACTGACCGACCTCCAAGGGCTCGTCTGACCTCGTCAGAGAGGTGTCAGCGTCAAACTGTCTGTTGCTTGGGAGGATGGGCCACACATTACCCAAACGTTACAGGCTGGACATTTTTCTGCTGTTCTTTGTGCAGCTGCTGGGCCCGATTTTTCAGCATTTCAGCCTTGGCCTCGTCCTTATCAACACCATCCCCCAGTTTGTACATGCGGCTGGCATTGGCGCAGGCCCAGATGTGGCCCAGGTCACAGGCCTTCATTGAATATTTACATGCCAAACCCATGTCCTTGGGGAAGCCAGGGGCACCCTGTAGAAACATGGCACTGAGGTTGAAGCAGCTGGCTGCAAAGCCACCATCACAGGCCCTGGTGTAGTAGTCCCTGGCCTTCCCCAGGTCAGGCTGGCCATCCTCATTGACCTGTCCATCATGTGCCAGGAGTCCAACATTGTGACACGATTCCACAGACTTCTTTCCTGGCTTCTCACAGGCCATCAGAAAGCAGGCAGATGCAGCCTTTAGGTCTTGAGTCAGGCCACCTACAAAAATAAAAAACAAAGAAAACGTAAACTCAAGGGCTGGGCAGACAACTCAGTGGTAGAGCTCTTGCCTAACAATATCAGAAGGCTTGGGTTCAATCCCTAGTACCTCCCCCCACCCCAGAAAAAAAAATCACCACCCCACCCCTCAACCAGGGCTGCACCTATTTCTTTCTGGCCAAGGTTAGGGAACAATCCCTGAGTGAAGTCCTGTGGGCTAAAGTAACATGGAGGAAGGTAGCCAGTTTGGTAGCCACGGAATCTTTGGTTCACAAGCTGTCTTACAGGGAAGCCAAGACAGGAAGAGACATGTCAACTTAGAGCACCAGAGACTACCACATGGGCTACAGCGAGAACAGAGAATTTTTAAAATAAGCAAGTCAATGTTCCTTAATCTAAATATACAGTTGGCCCTACATATTTATGAGTTCTGCATATGCAGATTCCATTAGTTATGAACATTATTACAGCATTCAAACCAGACAGCAGCTGCAAATTTAACCAACCATGGACTGAAAATATTCAGGGAAAAAAAAACATGTCTGTGCTAAAAATATATGGACTTTCCCCTGTCATTCCCAGAACAGTACATGATACAACTATTTACATTAGTGTTTATACTGTATTAGGCAGCACAAGCTAGAAGTGAGTTAAAGGGAAGGAAGGATGTGTGGGTGTTTATGCCAACTCTCTGTGCACAGGGATCTGGAGTACCTAAGGATTCTGATCCAACAAAGCTCCTGGAAATAATCTCCCAGGGCAGACTAAAAAAAGAAAACAACAAAACCAAAGCTAAAGGTGGTACATGCACACCTTTAGTCCTAGCTCTTGGGAGCCAGAGGCAGGTGGATGCCTGTGAGTTCCAAGACAGCCAGAGCTACCTAACAGAGAGACCCTATTACAAACAAAACAAACAATCCCCCCCCCCAAAAAAAAACAACTGAAAAAAGAAATGACACGGAGCTGGGAATGGTGGTATATGCCCATAATGCTATATATAACCCTAGCACGGAGGAAGTAGAGGCAGCAGAATCCAAAGTTTGAGATCACCTAAGCTACATAATAAGGTTTCAAAAAAAGTAGCATTCAAGGGCTGGAGAGATGGCTCAGCAGTTAAGAGCACTGACTGCTTTTTCCAGAGGACCTAGGTTCAATTCCCAGCACCCACATGGTGGCTCACAGCTGTCTGTAACTCCAGTTCCAGGGGACCTAACACCCTTACCCAGACACATATGAAGGCAAAAACACCAATGCACATAAAATAAAAATAAATTTTAATGGACTGACCTCTGAATCGTAAGCCACCTAATTTAACATTTTTCCTTTATAAGAGTTGCCATGATTATGGTGTCTCTTCACAGAAATGGGAATCCTAACTAAGACAGAAACTGGTACCAGGGACTGGGGTATTGCTGTGACAGGCCAGACCAAGTTTCTATTTGGAATAATATGGACTTTGTGAGTTTGGGTTAGGAAAGCAGTGGAATGTTTTAAGCACTGCTTAATGGGCATGGAAGACAGAGGTGCTAAAAGTTATTTGAACCATGGGGGACCTGACTCAAGAGGTTTCAGAGGAGAAGAATATTAATATGTGGCCTAGAGATTGTTCTTGTGATATTTTGGTGAAGAATGTGGCTGCTTTTTTTTACCTTGTCTGAAGAATCTGCCTGAGGCAAAAGTGAAGAGATCAGGATTAATTCTGATAACTGAGGAAATCTTGAAACAGCTTAGTAACAGTGACTCTGCTGTGTGGTTATTACTAGTCACGCTTATAAAGATTTATAATGAAAAGGAGCAAGCTGAGCAAGGAAAATTTTTTGAGGAGAAAAGGAGCACCAGAAAGTGGAATGGAACTAAGTCCTGTGTTGAAGGAGATAAACTGATTAAGAAATGGAATAAAGGGTGGTGAGGTGACCTCAGTGCAAGATCCCATTCAGCTAAGTTTCCAACTTGTGAAAAGGAATTAAAGAAAGCTTAGAGCCAGGTGTGGTGGTGCATGCCTTTAATTCCAGCACTCAGAAGGCAAAGGCTGACAGACCTCTGAGTTTGAGGCTAGCCTAGTCTACCGATCCAGTTTCAGGACAGCCAAGCTTAGGTAGTGAAGGGAATCATCAAAAATAGAAAGTTGGTGAAGATGTAATTGAATGAGGGGGTCATGTTCCAGCCCCAGCAAGCAGCAGAACTTGGCAACTTTGGTCATGTGGTTCTGGCTTTAGAGTTAAGGACAGAAGAAAGGGGTTGTGGAATTTACCTTAGCGACTAAGGAAAGTCGATGAGGCCAGACATGTGTCAGGGGTGTCCCTGAATGAAGGCCTAGAGAGGCCATTTTGTGAAGTTGTGAAGTTGAAGCTTGGATTGGGTTGGAGACCCCACGATGTTGGAGATGCCAGAATCCTGGGATACCTGCCGAGAAAAGCTGCTAACAGGGAGTGGAACCAGCCCAAGAGAAAGAAGTGTGTTGCAGTCAACAAAGCTGAAAGAGTTGGAGATCTGAAGAGTGCTTTGACATCAGACGTGGAGATGCAGAGTCTGGAGTTGCCCAGCTGGTTTTCGGTCTTGCTTTGGTCCCATATTTCCTCACTATGCTCCCTTCCCTGTGTTTTGGGATGGTAATGTAGATCCTGTGCCATTGAATGCTGGAAATATGTGATCTGCTTTTTGATTCTGACTTACAGGGGATCACAGTTAAGAGAATGCATGAATCTCAGAAGAGATTTGAACTTTTTAAACTTATTTAATGAGTACAGGTGAGTACCTGCATGTATAGCTGTGTATCACATGCATGCCTGATACCTGCAGAGGCCAGAGGAGGGCATTAGACCTCCTGGAATTGGAGCTACATATAGTTGTAACTGCCATGTGGGGGCTGGGAATGGAATTCAGGTCTCCTAGGAGAGCAGCCAGTGTGAACCACTGAGCCACTGCTCCAATCCTTTTTGGATTCTCTGTCAGGGTACTTACCCTGAAGAGAGCTAAATGCAGATCATCAGGAGACTCCAGCACAGCAGGGAGATATGGAGAGCTCAGTCACTGGGATCACAAGTCCCCTGACAACAGCTGACAGGAGCTATCAGGCCAGTGAGTTAAGTCAACATCTGAAGAGCAACTTCAATCACATCTTCCAACGACTGCAGTACTACTCCCTTGCCAGTGTTTTGACCAAGGCACCCAGCTAAACCAACCCCACATTCCTAAGCCACAGAAGCAAAGAGGGAAACTTGTTATCTGGCAAAAACTTAGCATTACTTAAGATATAAGGCCAATTAGAGCATGAGAAAAAATATAAGGCATAATATCTCAG
>CABHPP010149468.1:0-70515 GCA_902168425.1 Peromyscus attwateri
GTAACTTTTTTTTTTTTTTTGGTTTTTCGAGACAGGGTTTCTCTGTGTAGCTTTGTGCCTCTCCTGGATCTCACTTGGTAGCCCAGGCTAGCCTCGAACTCACAGAGATCCGCCTGGCTCTGCCTCCCGAGTGCTGGGATTAAAGGCATGCACCACCATCGCCCGGCAGGATCCCAGGTAATTTTTGCCTAGCCTTGGGGGTGACTATTATCTGGTAGTCATTTTTGTATGGTAACTGGATAAGTTAAGGTTGGTTTTCTAATAACTTTGGGCCGCTCCTCTTCAGTTTCATAATGTAATGATGTGGTAGGTTCTGTTCTAAGTTCCTCTGTCTCTGTGCGAATATTATTCTTAGTTTTGTTAGTATATCTTTCTAAGGATTGTATCTTATCAGTCAATTTTTCATATTTGGCACTGATATCACACCACTTTCTTAAGATTAAAATATGAATTACCAAACTGATAATAATTATAATCAACATTATGTCAATCCCAGCTAATTTAATTTAATTTTTCCATTTTCAGACCATCTATTGTAGAACCATACAGAGTCCTAACTCCCTGCACTGTAATATTGTTTTCCATTTTTAACATGGGAAAAAACTCTTTTTTAAAAAAAACCTCATTTCCCCCTTAAGACTTCCCAGGTATCTCAGCAGATCCGCTGACGATGACAGTGAAGGTGAAGCTGTGCAAGGGTAGCTGGCGGTAGGAAAGGCACCTGACTAGCTCAGTTCTAGGTGCTTGTGACAGGCCACCCAGGATGGGCCTGGGAGGGGAGCTGTGGGTATTCCAGGAAGCTGGGCTATCTCCACTGGGTCCAGGCGCTTGTTCCAGCAGCACTGGGAGGGGGAGCAAGGCCTGAGAAGCGAACACAAGGGGAAAACAGACAGGAGAGGCCCGTGTCATGACTGGTCCTGGAGAAGCTGGTGGGAGCCCAGGGAGAAGGGTAGGGTGCCCTGGAATGGGTTCACCATGAGAGAGGAACCCATGTTTGAGGACACAGGGCTGCCTGAATGACAGAGCCATGTGGTAGGCTGCTGACTCTGGCACTGTTTGGGGCCCAGATACCTGCAGTGTTTGAGTCCAGGGGTGGGCGGTAGCCAGAGGCTGATGCGTGAGACTGCAATGCGAAAGGTCCGCAACTGGCTGGGAGGGTCTGGGGTGAGTGGGGGAAGCTGCTGCTGTGGTGGAAAGGTGGCTGCTCTGCCACCCTGGAGTGCTCCAAGGCCCCGCATTGGGCACCATATAATGTGTTTACCTGAATTGTTCTAGTATTAATAAAAACTTGAGAGTCACAAATTGAGATTAAAAACCTGATAAGGCCGAAGAACAGCAGAACGATCAGCTGACCCTACTCTCCACGTTTCCCAAATTGAAAAGCCTGTGAAATCCTCTTCAAGCCCCTGCTAATGTTTTTTTTTTTTTCCATTCTGTAGGCTGCTTCTTTGCTCAAATGATGTCCTTTGCCATACAGAAGCTTTTTAGCTTCATGAGGTCCTATTTATTAATTGTTGGTCATATATCTGTGCTACTGTTATTCTCAAGAAAGTCCTTTCCTGTGCCAATGAAGTCAATCTGTTCCGTACTTTCTTTTCTGTGAGATTCAGACTATTGTTCTTGTGTTGAGGGCCTTGATACATTTGAGTTAAATTTTGTGCAGGGTTATAGATATGGATAGAAATGCTGGTGGAGACATATTGCTTTGGTTATTCATGTTAGTGTTGTTACACTGGGATCTAGGCAGCTGGCATTATGGTTTCAAAGTATTTCTTATATATCTGGTCTTGTTTTTGTTGGGTGGATTTTCTTTCCACTCTTTGGTTGCTATTGCCTACTCTGGATCCTGTCCAACTGTGACAGCTGTGGGGGTCCCTGAATCCCAGCCAAGTGTGGTGGCTCTGAGGTCCCTGAGTCCCAGCCTAGTGTGGGTGCTTTGGTTGCCTGGTAAAGAGGAGTTCTGTGGGTTGGTTGCATCACAACAGAATGGCTATAAGGAAAGGCTAAGAGGCGTGGCATGTAAGAACTAGGCGGACCTTGGGTCTGTACCAAGAGGCCAAGTTCTTTTTCATCATTTTAATGATAAATTTTTCTTAATTGTTTTGATTGCTGAAAACCTTTGGGTATTGTCCAGGGTTCCATCAGAGTCAGTTCATTGTAAAAAGAAATAGGAAATGTTCCTCCATTTTCTGTTTTGTGGAATAATTTGAGAAGCATTGACATTAGTTCTTCTTTTAAAGTCTGGTAGAATTCTGTGCTGAATCCATCTGTTTTGTTTTTGTTTTTGTCTTGAAACTTAATTACTGCTTCTGTTTCTCTAGAGGTTCACTTAAAGAACTCACTATTATATTTATTTGTGTGTGTGTGTGTGCATGCACCTACGCACCGCATGGGTGTTGGAGGTCAGAGAACAACTTGTGGGAGTCAATTCTCTCCACCTTGTGAGTACCAGGGATTGAATTTTGGTCATCAGGTTTGAAGGCAAATGCCTTAACCTGTTAAGAGATCTTGCAAGGTCCCTGCAGCCTCTTCGAAGTGCTACTCTGGAATAAAAAGAGCCTGTGATTTCCTAGTTCACTACATTGCCCTCGACAATACTTACCCTGTGCATTTGTATACTCCGTATCATTTGTCCCATCTTTGCATTGATTGAGAAACCTAGTACTCTTATTTCATTAGCTCAGGTGAGCAATTTGAGGACTGTAAATGGGGCATTTATCTCAGCACCTTAATTTTCCACTGAGCCAACAACTATTGTTTTTTTTTATTACTTAGTTTTCTAAGACCTTTCTGCTGGATTTTACCCAAATGATCCAAAACTATTGACTGTTCAGATTTTCTCCAAAGACTTATTGTGCAGATTTATCTTTAATATCACCCACCACATTTTTACTTATTATAAGCTGTACATAGCTAATTTTCAAAGACATTACTGTGTTCAAGGTAGGCAGAGACATGCTGGTAGTTAATGATAAAAGATTGGCTCTCTAACAAAAGGGAATAAAAAGCCCATATTTATAACCTATAGTTGTTTTATATAAATACCCTATCTATGACTGATTGTTTAAAGACGTGGCACTGCCTATCTTGATTTCAAAAGGCCCATAGTGGCATTTGGCACCTGGATTCAATACTCCAGTTAGGGAGCTCTTGTTGTTACAACAAGTGGTCTGTTGTGGTGTGTGGGTGAGTCACAGGAGTTATATCAGATAGTAGTCTGTATAGGGAAGTCCTATGGCCTCTCTCTTTGTCTCTCTGTCTGTCTGTCTCTCTCCTTCCCTTCCTCCTCTCTCCCTTTCTCTCTCTTTTTCTTTCTCCCCCTCTCCACCCTTGACATGTACCTCAGTCAGCAGAGTGCTGAATTTATAGGCATGTGAGCCACCACATCTGTTAGGGAGCCTGGACATTATTACTATCAGTATTTTTTAAGATAGTGAATTGGAGAAAGTAGAAGGAGAAAAAAAAAGATAGTGAATTGGCCTATATTTGGGCAACTTCTGCACTTTCTTTCTAGCACATGTCTGTGTTATAAGTTATCTCTGTCAAATGCATATAGAAGTTTGTTTTTCTTACTGTAATGAAACACCTGAAGGTGGGTAGTTAAAAAGAAAAATAGTTTACTTAGCTCACATTTTTTGGAGGCTGGTATTCCAGACAACATTTTGCTAGTTCTGCATAGGATCCTCTTGGCTGTATTACCTCATGGTAGATGACACCACAATGTCAGGGACACATGGAGCAACAAGGAGTCATTGTGAAATAGGAAACCAAAAAGAAATGGGAGGAGTCAGGCTTATTCTTTCAATCTTCATGCCAGGAAATAAGCATTCCTTCCCTAAGGTAGACTCCTAATGACCTAAAAAACTCCCACTGGGCACTCTTAAAGGTTCCCATTGCTTTCCACACCACTACATTGGGGACTGAACTTCCAGCACATGAGCCCTTAGGGGACAAAGTACATCCAACCCATGGTAATAGCCTTATTTGAATGATTGACAGATCCAGGAAATGGTGAAATTTTCTGAACTCAGAATTGCTTGGTGACCTTTGATGATAGCTACGTTTTCTGACTAGGCCCAGAACAGGCTTGCTTATAATCTTAAAAAAGTAATGTATTGGCATTTACATTAGACAGGTTTCAAATCTCTGCTGCTTTCTTTTTGAGAATCTGCTGAAGTATAGTCATTGGTTTCTACCCATCTTCATTCATGTGTTAGCAGTAAGAACACTTATAAAAGTGCTTGCACATTGAGGCCATGATGTCATAGCCTCAAGGGTCTAAAAGCACTGCCTAAGAGATGGTTCTTTTAAAACTCTGTGTTGATTATTTTGCCTATGGCTCTATTCAAATCCATATTCCTTTATTCTATCTTAAAGACTAGGCTTAGTAATATTCTTAGACAGCAGACTGAGCATTGCCAATCCCAGATAGTTCCACCAGTCTTTGATCATTCTGTTAAGGCATGGTCAGTAAGGATTACTAAATTAGTTTTTAAAGATCATACATGTCCCTGCTATCTCAGGCTTAAATCATTCTCAAATCTTACCAGGCCTTAATTTATAGTAAGATTTTTTTAGCCAACTTTTTATTTTTATCTGGGTGTTACAATTTATATTTGGTGTGCCCTTCACAAAAGGCCCATGTGTCCTCAGTCCATGGCACAATTGGGAGGTAGGGAAACCATTTTAGAGGTGAGACCAATCAGGGCACATTGTAGAAATTTAAGAGTGATGCAAAGAATTTATTTGGTGCTTAAGTGGGTCAGCACATCATAGCTAAAGTGCTTATCTCAAGGAGTTGTCATAAGCCAAATAATAAAAGCTATTCTGATGAAATTTCAGGTGGAAATGATAGCATGTTTTAGAAAATAGAGTAATGGCCACCTTTATCATTCAGAAAAAATATGTGTTAAGGTGCTTTCCTGATGTCTGTGAAGCCCTGGGCTTGATTCTCAGCATCACAAACAAACAAAACACAAAATCAATTCAGTGGACTTGTCTTTAGACTTTGTGGAGTGCAGAACTTCAGAGCAGTGAGCTAGACTATCTGGTGGAGGAAACATCTAAACATCTAAACATCTCCTAAAAAGGAGAGCATTGAGGTGATCACATGACTGCAGGGGAAAGTGACTCAGATATGCAATTCATAATTAACAGAGGAGCCTATTGGAAAGTGTCTGTAGTCAGGGAATTCAGGGGCCTTGTCTTGGGTTTTAGTCACCTTGATAAAAATATGTAAATAAAAAATGGACTCAGAAGGAAGCTCAAGGACTTATTTTATTAGACTTTGAGAGACAAACCAGGGGCCGGCAAGCTGTAAATCTTGGCTGCTAGGAAGAGGCAGATGGAGAAGAGGGAGAGTCAGACCTTTTGAGTTAGGGTCCAAGAAAACAGGCTAGCTAGGTCATGGAGGTTGGTAAGCAGCTGTGTGGGAAAGAGGAAGAGTGGAATATCCAGAGAGCTGGGGCAAGCACTCTCAAGTTTTTATCTGTATCGGAAGAGATAAAAGGGGGAAAGGAAAGATTACGCTTTTGATAAGTTAGAATTCAGGTGTTTCAGTAAAGATCTGTGAACATTTGCTCCAACTGTCACTGTATTCTCTTGAATAAGGAGTCAAAAGAGACTACAACTAGATTCAGAACCTGACCTTTGACAGCTTCTCCTTTCTCCCAGGTAAAAGATTTGGGGCATAGTTTTTTCGTCACGGCCCTGAGGAGTTACTTTGGTAAACAATTTAATATATATAATACGTATGTATTTATATGCATGTTTATAAATGTATTAAGTACACTTACAGCTATTAGCTTTTTGGTGACAGGGCCTCACTCTATAGCCTGGAATGTAGTAGAACTTATGGACCTTAAACATGGCAGTTCTGCATCAGCTTTCTGAGTGAGTCAACACATCTGGTTTTTATAAACATTGTAATAAGTTAATTTTGTTGTCCAGATTTTTTGTTGGTTTTTGTATAAGTTTAATGACTATTAATTGGTAAAAGGGGTACAAATTTTGAAGCAGAATTATATAGTCCTATCTTAGTTAGGGTTTCTATTGCTGTGAAGAGACACTATGACCATGGCATATAAAGGAAACATTTAATTGGGGTAACTTTCAGAGGTTCAGTCCGTTATCATCATGACAGGGAACATGACAGTGTGCAGGCAGACATGTGCTGGTCACATCTTGATCAGAAGGCAACAGGAAGTTGACTGAGACACTGGGAGGTATCCTGAGCATAAGAAACCTCAAAGCCTGCCCCTACAGTAGCACACTTCCTCCAGCAAGGCCATACCCACTCTAAGAAAGCCACACCTCCTAAAAGTGCTGCTTACACTATATATAGTTAAGGTGCTGTTCCAAAGTGTTGCATATGGCCTCTGAGTAGATTAATGAGTGTGGTGGTTTGAATAAAAATGGCTCCTATAGGCATATATATTAGAATGCTTAGTCATCAAGGAGTGGCAATATTTGAGAAGGATTAGGTGTGGACTTGTTGGAAGTGTGTCACTGGGGGTAGACTTTGAGGTTTAAAGAGTCCACGCCAGCCACAGTGTAGTTAAAAGTTTTCTGGTCCCGCCCGGCTCCCGCAACCCCTCAGCCACTTATAAAATAATCACTCAGAAGCTTATATTAATTGTAAATGCTTGGCCATTAGCTCAGGCTTATTACTGACTAACTCTTACACTTAAATTAACCCATAATTCTTATTTATGTTTAGCCACGTGGCTTGCTACCTTTTCTCAGTTCTGCCTTGTCATCTTGCTTCCTCTGTGTCTGACTGGCAACTCCTGACTCAGCCTTTCTCTCCCAGAATTTTCCTTGTCTGCTTATCCCACCTATACTTCCTGCCTGGCTACTGGCCAGTCAGCATTTTATTTATCAACCAATCAAAGCAGCACATATTCACAGCATACAGAATGGCATCCCACAGCACCACAGTCTCTTGGCTTTTGGATCAGGATGTAGCTCTTAGCTACACCTCCAACACCATGCCTGCCTGCCACCATGCTCCATGCCATGATGATAATGAACTAAATCTCTGAAACTGTAAGCTAGCTCCAGTTAAATGCTTTCCTTTATGAGTTGCCGTGGTCATGACCTCTTTACAGCAATAGCACAGTGACTAAGACAGTGAGGGAGGTGCTTGCTAAAGGTGACAGTGTACCTACCCTATTTCTCATATGCACTAAGCTATTGCTAACAATGTAAACATTTAATTGTTAAGTTTAAAGCGAATTCCAAGATGTTTAAGAAAAATACATACATTCAACTAGCAACATTTTCTTTCGGTTCCTGTGTGCTAAAATGATATTTGTAGGCTCTTTCCAATGATATATGTTGTGAAATCCTGTGGGGTAGGTATTTTTATAGTGTAGTGTGTGTATATCACATATTAGATATTCTAACAAAAAAGGAAATACTCAAAAGTGACAGATGAGAATGCTCACTTTTGGTTCTGGAAGGAATTGTTGAATCTTATGTATTCTTGTTCTTACACACACAAACACACACACACACACACAAACACACACACACACACACACACACACACACACACACACACACACACTTTGTTATCAGAGATTGCAAACTTTGCCAGAAATGGACAAAATCCTCTTACCCATCTTCAACATTCATCCTTTATGGCCAGGTTAACTAAACTTGTTTTATTATTTTATTATTCACATTCTTCCTGTCCTGCTTGCTCCTTTCTCTCCTTATTTTCTTCCTACTCAAGAATAACACTACTGATATATCCATCAGGAGGCATATAATGTTTGCTTTATTTTGAAATAGTTTCAGTACTTATTACAGGATAAAATTTTCTTTTTCTTTCTTTCAGTTTTTTGTTATTTGTTTCTTGATGCAAGGTTTCTCTGTAACAGTCCTGGCTGTCCTGGAGCTCACTCTGTAGACCAGGCTGGCCTTAAACTCAGAGATCCACCTGCCTCTGCCTCCCGAGTGTTGGGATTAAAGGCGTGTGCCATCACTACCCAGCTTATTTTCTTTTTTCCTATTTGTAGTTTTATAAGTGATTTTCTTACAAAAACGCAAACTGTCAAGTTATTAATACAAGAAAGTAGTTTGTAGGAGTTATTATATTTCATAAATTTACACATGATATAAATTAAATTGTCCTGAAAGATATAACATTCTTTTTAAAAAGTGAAAGACATTCCTGGGAGAGGAAAATGTCTTTTAAAATAGCATATATTGATTAATTTATTCAATATTTTGTCTGGACTGTTATACAGTTGTATTCATTAATTTTGTAGGTAATATTTTAAATTCAGTTAATTTTCCAATTTGAGATAGTTTTTGTAAAAATAACCTTTTAAAGAACAATTTTGATTGAATGTGTACATCTACACATCTACATCCTAAGAAACTCTTCATAGTTTGGTAAAAGAGAGGTACCATAACATATGTGTTAGTACTTAAACTTCCTTGCTTTTTCAAGGAAAAATTCTATATTCTGGTTTCTTATTTATGTTTTTCTTTGTAATAATAAACTTTTATCATATTATCTGTAGAATAACTATTTTAGGATCATATATATATACTTTTTCATTAGTGGAAAGATTTATTAGTTTAAATTGACTACAAAAATTACTTGAGATTTATGGTTTTTCAGAAAAATGAATGGTATTGGCTGTGACCTTGTTGATACTAGATAAGAAATTTGAGCTATAATCCTGACATTTATTTTAGTATATTTAAAACTTGCTTCTAGTAATTGTATTCTACAACTTCAAAGCTATCTCTAGCTTTACACTGTATAGAATAAAATGTCTAGCTTGTACGCACCAATGGTTGTTGGAAATAAGTTTGTTCTGTAGTCTTCTGAAATTGCCTATCTAAACACTATGAATTATGGAACTGTTATTAAGTGTTCAAACCTCAATTTAACTGTTGGTGTTAGTACTATATGTATCCATATATATATATATATATATATATAAGATATTAATAGAGGCATATATATATGCCTCTTTTAATATCTTTCTTTATTAGTATGTATAGTTAAACTTTAGAAACTGTGGAATATTACTAAATGAATTTTTTAAATTAGAGAAAATATATTATTACGAAATGGAATCAGTTAGATACTTTATATGATTAGTTTTTTTATTTATTTTAGAAGGATTTCTCTGGTAGGTGTTTTACTTGATTTCAAGTGGCTGTGCTTAAAAATTGTCATTAGAGATTGACTTGACTTGCTCTAATGCTTTTTACCGTAGCTATGCCAAAAACTTCAGTTGGTTGTGTGGCAGTGTAAGCTTTTGTGTGCAGGAATATGCCATTGCATCAGAACTTGGCACCCACACGGATCTTAAGAAAACAGGCTGTTTGTTCCCGGGAGAAACTATTCTATAAGCCGACTCTGTTTTTATAGTCTGTTCTGTGCTAGATTAAGTGATTTAGTTTAGTTTGGCTTGGGGCAAAACGTTTCAGGATATTTTATAAAATCCTGGTATATGACTAGCCCTCCGAAAGTAGTACTAGTTTTAAAGTTTTGCTGTATTTTTTTAAACCACTGGGCTGTGCCATGTCATGTATTCTCAAGTGTTGTTCATAATTGCATTGAAGGCTGCTGCACCAGTGGATGCTCTTTTTCTTTGCAAATTTTGAAAATGTAGAATACCAGATACTTAGTTTTTTCTTAATTTGATGACCTTTCATGACTATTAGGGTAGTTCAGAGCAAGTGGGTGGTAGAGGAATGAATGAATGGTGAATGAATGCATTGATTTCATGTAAGGAATCGGCTCATGCCTTAGGAAGGCTGACAAGTCACAAGATCTACTGTCAGCCGTAAGTATGAAGAGCCTGTGCTACAGTTCCATCCCAATCTGCAGGCCTCAGAATCATGAGCCTTTATGGTATTCTGAGTTTGAAGCCTAGTAGTCTTGAGCCCAAACAAAGCTGACATTTGAATCTGAAGGCTGTTCCAGGCCGAAGGCAGTCAGGCAGTCTTCTCTCTGTACAGGTCAGTCTTTTTGTTTTGCCCATCAGACTTTCCACTGGCCGACTGCTTGGCCCATTCTCATTAGGGAAGAGAGTCCATATTACCAAGTCTGTTGATTTCAAATGTGGTACTTATCCAGATAGACCTTCTGAGCACAGGTAAATTATTGCTTGATCAAGTAGCTGACCCAGCCAAGTTCACAGATACATTCTATATTACAATGACTCTAGTGATAGGAAATAGTCTTTTTAAAAGAGAAATTTGTTATGACTAAAGCAATATACCAAAGAGGAATTATCTGTTGCAGGAAAGTTGTCATAATGTAGAATAATTTATTTTCATTATAAAATTAAAACTACAGACTCCTGAATTCTGAGACTGTTATAAATAGTTCCTAGTTGAACTAAGAAATGTAGTTTTCAGAAACAGTTATGTCAGATTTGTTGATATAGCCTTTTAATGAGCCCATGATCCCAGTGCTCAGGAAGCTAAGGAAAAAGGATGTTGAGTTTGAGGCCATAATGCTCTCCATAGAGTTCAAGGACAGCATGTCTGAAAAAAGCGAAGGATGGTATGTAGCTCAATAGCTAGTGCCTGGCTAGTATGTGCAAGGCCCTAGGTTTAGTCCCCAGGACTGACATACAGATTTGGTCACTTACCAGAAACCCTTACCTCATTTGTCTTGAGCTTTTTCATATACTTAACCCAAGCAAGCAAGTAACTACAACAAAATATAATTATAAAAGGCTAGTTAGAGTCATTGAAGATAGCTACCTTTCTATTCATGTTGGCCCTCCCAGGTGAAATGTGATGCCTTGACAGTTTCCATTTAAATCACAAAGTTACTTATAAGCATTTAAATTTAAATTAAAATAATTCAGACGCACACTGAAACATTATACTTACAGATATGAAATGAAGTAAACATTTCTTTCTCTGATTGTCACCATCTTTTCTTCTAACTCTAACTTCTAACATCTTTTCTGCAGACAGTTCACTAGAAATAATTCCATGTATGTCCATATTTAAGAAAAATACTGTGTCTATTTAATCATATAAATGATTAAGATTTTTGCTGTTTTTAATGTACTCATAGACTGTTTGTGTCATTTTGACAGAGATTATATTTCCATGGAAAATCTGTGTTCTTTTTTATCTGTTAGAACAGTGTTTGGTTCATAGTATATAACTGCTTAACAATATTTTTAAAATAATCTTCCGTACATTTTCTGTATACCTCTGTGTTTGTGGTATAAACTTTACAGATTTAATATGTTATAATTGGATCACATTTTCTTTGGCCAGTTCTTTACTGATGGACATTTATGCTCATTCCAATTTCTACCTGTCTTCTATCCACCCTCTGTCTTACATATGTATGTCATCACATACCTGGTGCTTATTTCACATCTTCCAAAGAAACAGAGATGCAGAAAATCAGGGGCTCTTTCTCTCCATGTATAAAGTTGTTGAGATATATCAGAAACAAAGAAATAAAACCTAACTAAATTAGTTTTGTGATCTATATATAAGAGAGCTAGGCAACTTCTTTCTGAAGTGATGACTTCCTAGCCTAGCCTGACTGAGGAGAAAAACTGTTCAGAGGTCTAGGGACGAGTCTAGGCAGAGGGAATAGCAGCTATAGAGGCATCAAGGCAAGAATTAGCTAGGTGTGTTTGACTGGAGGATCAGCATCTGCACTTAGAAAATATACTGCTTTGATGACTATTCTGTACATACAAACATTTACATATTTTTATAAATACCTTCAGCTTTAGAACTGTAAGGTCAAATAATATGTAAATCTTCTTTTTTTATTAAGAAATTTTCTACTCACTCCCAGACCACCCCCAGATCCCCCCTCCTCCCGCCTCCCACCCCCTAGCCCTCTCTCCCAAGCACCGCGCATCCCCACATCCCCCAAATCAAGGTCTCCCATGGGGAGTCAGCAGAGTCCAGCACACTGAGCCTAGGCAAGTCCAAGCCCCTTCCCACTGCACAAAGGCTGTGCAAGGCGTCACACCACAGGCACCAGATTCCCAGAAGCCTGCCCATGCACCAGGGACAGATCCAGATCCCCCTGCCTGGGTGCCCCCCAAAGTAAATTTTCTATTTTTGGCAACTATGAACCAGGGCCACATTTATTCCACAGGCTTTCTCTCTGAACCTTCTTTTGCTTTTCTGGCTTTGAGGAACACTAGTTGCTGCTGTGTGGCAGTAAGAAGGCAGTTGACTGAAAGAAATTCTTTTGGAAAAAGAATGCACCAGGGATTGTGAATATTTGAGGGATTTTTGTGCAATAAGATGAAAAGCTAGGTAGACCATATGCTTATGTTGTACGTATGTTACATCATGTGACAAGATAATTGGATCTTGAATGTATGGTGCTCCCCTTTGGCCATTTAATGAAACTGTTTCCATAAAGAAACTGTCAACATTCTTAAATCTGGAAAACATGAAATTTGAAGTTTGTAGTTGGATACATTGTAGTGTTACAAATGATTCCTAGTTTGACACTTGGATTTAGCATACAAAAACTCATGATTCAATTAGGAGGAGATTATTTTGTTCAATAGGCAACCAACCAAAGCCAGCAAAAGAAGAAAAAAAAAAAAAACCTTTGTGAAATGTAGTTGTTTTATAAAGAAAAGTTATTTCTTATTAAAACTAAGTTTTTAAAACCCTGAAGGGCCTGGAGAGATGGCTCAGCGGTTAAAAGCAGTGGATGCTACTCCAGGAGTCCTGAGTTCAATTCCCAGCACCCACATGATGGCTAATAGTCATCTGTGACTTCAGTCTCAGGGGATCTAACTCTTTCTTCTGGCCTCAGTAGGCACTGAGACATGCATGGGTGATACATGCAAATAAAACACCTGAATGCATAATTTTCTTAAAATCCTGGGTGCTGTAATACTGGTGAATGAAATCCCATTAAAAAAAAAAACTCTCTCT
The DNA here is from genome assembly GCA_902168425.1 of Peromyscus attwateri. Lineage (NCBI taxonomy): Eukaryota > Metazoa > Chordata > Mammalia > Rodentia > Cricetidae > Peromyscus > Peromyscus attwateri. The sequence goes on from CABHPP010149468.1 coordinate 12,922, forward strand.
AAAAACATTAATTTAGGCCGGCGGTGGTGGCACATGCCTTAAATACCAGCATTTGGGAGGCAGAGGCAGGTGGATCTTTGTGAGTTTGAGGCCAGCCTGGTCTACAGAGCGAGAACCAGGACAGGCTCCAAAGATACACAGAGAAACCCTGTCTCGAAAAAACAAAAAAATAAAATAAAATAAAAACATTAATTTTAAAAGTCAAATGTTAGACAAATTTGAAATTTCAGAGTAGTCTATGAACAAATTTTATTTCGTGAAGTGTTTTAATGCTCAGTAAACAAAGAGAGGTAAACCACATTTGAGAGTATAGGCATGTTTAAATTTTTTCAATCTACATTTTTTGGTGAGTGTAGGTAACTCTATCACACATTGAGATTCCTGTACTTAGAGAGAAAAGGGGGTGTGCAGTTTGCTTAGTTTTGAATTTTTCTTTTATTCTTCTCCATCGCTGGGTGATCCATGCTTCTTTCCTAGGGTCCTCCTTACCAGCTAGCCTCCCTGGAGCTGTGGGCCGCAGTCTGGCCATCCTTTACTTTACATCTAGTATCCACGTATGAGTGAGTACATACCTTGTTTGTCCTTCTGAGTCTGGGTTACCTCGCTCAGGATATTTTCTAGTTCCATCCATTTGCCTGCAAACCTCATGATGTCATTGTTTTTTCTCTGCTGAGTAGTACTTCATTGTGTATATGTACCATATTTTCTTTATCTATTCTTCAGTTGAGGGGCATCTAGGTTAATTCCAGGTTCTGGCTATTGCAAATAATGCTGCTATGAACATAGTTGAGCATGTGTCCCTGTGATATAATTGAGCATTCCTTGGGTATATGCCCAAGAGTGGTGTAGCTGAGTCTTGAGGAAGATTGATTCTCAGTTTTCTGAGAAACTGCCATACTGATTTCCAAAGTGGTTGTACAAGTTTGCATTCCCATGAAACTCATTCCTTGGAGAATTAAAAATAACTTGGAGGAATGAGGCTAAGAATTTGGGATGGAGAAGATTTTAACTAACAAAGGCTAATGTTATACAATGCTCATTTTATTAGTTTTTCAAAAACAGCATGTTCTTTCCAGCACAACTTACAATTTTGGTTTGAAGTGAATTTTATTTTGCTTATTGAATTTTATGTAAATTACTAATAATTAAGCAATTAACTTGTATTGTCTATAAGTTAACCTTTTTTATTAGGGAGCTAAATTTATCTGAGGATACTCTAAAATCATTCAGTTATTTTTAATATAAACCAATATTTATTTGAAAGTAAGTTGTTATATGAAGTTCTTAAGGATAATAATCAGTATTTATTATCCTTAACCTTTGCTGTAAAAAAAAAGATAGAAGAGTAAAATACGTTACATGTTTATAGAAATATATTCTTGTTACAGTATATAGATATTTTAATTGTTTGGATCTCTAAAACATCTAATTTTTGCTTAAGAATATGCAAATGTGCCATTAAATCTGCTTTTTAAGATTTTCCCAGTTTAATGTCTGAATCCAAATTCATAAAGAGTTGGAAAAATGAGATGTCTGAGCTATAGGATTCACAGGGATTTCATATGAAGCCTATTTAATCAGGATAACACAGTTATTAATATTCATAATGTCAGCTGGAACACAAATGACAGACTATGAGGCCTAAAAATTTTACTTGGTGAATTTATTAAAAGTAGCTTAAAAAATTAATGGAATTTAAGTAAAGTTGGTGAATATGAAAATCGTGTTAGCAGAAAAAAAATCTCTATTAGAACTTTCTTTAAGATCATTTTGCATTGATGTCTTTTGACAGATTTCATTGGTACTTAAAGAAGATAGATGCATGAATGGTCATTTAAGAGGATTTAAACACATTGGCACATTAATTTTTACATGAATAATAAGTACTTTCCAAAAGCAATTAACTTACAGTGTACAAGATATGAATTGAAAAATAAGGCTCTGACATCAAGGTCAAAGAAAATGTGCTGTACATTTTAAACTTCATGACAGGACTTTTTAATATTTTGATTTATTTTTATAGTTTACATAAGAAATTATTTTGAATATGATTTTAATGCATTTGAGAGCAAATTAGAAGAGCATTGGTTTAGAATTTTTTCCTTCCCAAAGAATGATGGTGTAGTGGTAAACATTATGTGTTTGCATTTATTGAAGACAAACATTTGTGATAATTGCAGAATTTTATTAGAACATGTTCAGTTCTGCAGAAAGGCGAAGGGATACATGTTAGAGTTTGTATTATAAATAGATGTTTTTAACAGCAACATTGATTATAACATCTTTAAAATATAATAAGTAAGCTTCCTAAATGTGTGACATTAAGGATCATCTAAGTAGAACATAAGTAGGTTCCTGCTTCATTTTAAAATAAGAAAGTAAGAAGTTGGGAGTTCCGTAAATAAGATTCCATTTGCTGTAGTGCTCCTATGTTTTATTTTTCAAATTCTTATTGAGCTGCATAAATAGATCTGAGTTAAGAGCATTTGCTGATCTTCCAGGGGTCCTGAGTTTGGTTCCTAGCATACTTATTGGGCAGATAACAAGTGCGTGCAACTCCAGCTCCAAGACAGCAGATGCCCTCTTTTGGCCTCTGCAGGCATGCACACATACATGGCACAAACACACAACAGAGGTACACACAAAGTTTTAAAGAAATTATTCTTATATTGACAGTTCTACCAGTCTTTAATATTAAACTTTAAAACAGTTTTAGGCCATTATGTAAAGTCATAATACATTGTCAGTTTACATTTTTCACACAAATCTTGCAGCTTATGAAAGCATAACTTAGTTATGAGATATACACCCTGCATTGACAATCCATGTGGGTGCAAGAAGACTCACTTACAGTCAGTCAGTGCTATACAAGCATGATTTGGTTTCATTAAAAGTTTAGAAATTGCTCAGTTCATTTTGGCTCTCAGGCTCAAAGATTTTTACTTAGAAAAGAATTAATTACATTGATTCTATAAATTACTATACTATAATACATTTATCTGGGCTTGTGAGATAAAAAGTAATGTAAAGTTAATATGCCATTTATTTATTGGCTAGAGCTTTAAAGTTAAGATTTTTAAAGTGGAAATCTTTGGCTCTGAGAAATTCACTGATCTGCCCAGGAGAGGGCAGCATTTTACTACATCAGGCTTATTAAAAAAAAAATTGCCCTGCTTAGGCTGTCAATGTTTCTTGTAATTACTCCCAGTATATTTGTTGCTTGCTTATGAATTAACTTGCATTTATGGAACTAAATCATTCCAATCATTTAATTACACCTGAGGAGCTGAACTATAATTGCCTGCTTCCAACTAGGATCTGATATGGCTTGAGCAGTATTAATTTGGTGTTTACTTTTCTGAGTGCTAAAAGCATTAAAATGATTGTGCAATGGGATTACATTTTACTAATTGCTGGCATTCATTAGCTGGGTAAATGATGAGGAAGAGTGACTGTATATTGCAGAGGGATAAAATTATGGTTTTAAATAGTATATTACTAAGCACATTAAGGCCTGTAAGACATGCTTTAAAATACTCCAGAGGTTATTAAAGACTGTATTTTCTACATGTCTTGCTATATGAATCTCTTATTAAAATAGTGCAATTATTATTAACCTTTTTGGGCAATATGTAGGGAAATAGCTTCATTGACTAGAACATATTTCTTTGATATTAATAACTTCCTATATTTTCAGCTAATCCAAAAGTAAATGAGGAACTTAGAAAAAGATTGCCAACTCCAGATCAACATATTTAGAGAAAATTGGAAAAGAAGAAGCTTACTACAGCTTTATTTGAGTACTTTTTAAAGAACACAGGGTTCTAGCTGGGAGGTATAGCTTATTTCATTCTCCTTTAAAAAGAAAGGATGAAGAAAGGAAAAAAAGCAAGGAAGTAAAACCCACATTACTTTTATCATATTTATTAAAACAAATGCAGAAGAAAAATCCCAATGATTTCACAAATTATTGATTAAAAAGTAGACTATCAATCTTAAATTGACTTTACAGGTTTTAAATGAATATATGTGTAATAAACAATAAATTTGAAGTTTTAGATATAAAGTTTATAGCATGAATAGTAAAATGTTAAACACATGAGGTTGTAGTTGAAGATGTAAGTCAAATATATATTCTCTAACCCAAGAAGTTAGAATGTGTAAAAGTTTAACCTGTATTTATGAAAACATATCTGTGACAAATAACATTTTTCCTGAATAAAGATTTAATTTCACTTGTTGAAAGTTAATTTTCCTACTATACATGTTTTAATAAGCTGTTTATCCTATAAATCTATTAAATAAAGGTAAGACTTAGGTGTGTTTCGATATATTGTTTTAAGTTTATTTATCCAGAGCTGGCTTTATTTTGGCTCCAGTCTTGGAGCCAAAAGCAGAGACAGTGCCAGTGCAAACAAGACGGAAGTGCACATGGAAGGCTGCTCAGAAGGTGGGGACTCCTGATCTTAATATCAAGCGCTTCGTGTGGTGGAGTGTACTCGTCCTAACCAATATGTTAGCCTCAAACACCAAGTACACACACTCTTGTGCACGCATGCCTGCATTTGCACACACACACACACACACACACACACACACACACACACACACACTCACACAAAGGAGACTCACACAAAGAGACCTATGGCAAAGGACACACAAAGAAAGACATAGAGACTTATACACATACCCCAATGGAATCATACATGCTCACAGAGAAAGAGAAAAACACAGAAAAGATTTTGCAAAGAGGAGAAAAAAAGATACACAGAAAAAGAAAAATGTACGCACAAAAGCACGAAGGCGACTGAGACAATGATTGACTGAGATAGACATACAGAGGCACAGTTAGAGAAAGACAGAGGAAGGGACATACTTGACCAAGACCCCCAAAGACAGAGATATGCACGTGGAGATGCACGCAAAGAAACACACACAGTGGCTTGAAGAAAAGCAGAGATACCAGATTTGGAGTGACACACGTCCTGGAGACAGAGCTACACAGTAAAACAGAGAACAAGGGAAGAAACACAAAATAGAAAGGGGCAGACGTATGCACAGAAAAGCATAGGAACTAGCAGAGGTCAAAGACATCCAGAGTGGCAGACTGGGATGGGTGGACTAACATGTCCATGAGGCCTGAGGAGAAAGGCACATCAAGAGAGAAACATGCAGAACAGACTGAGACACAGACTGAGAAGCAGACACATGCCTACAATAAGACACACCCAGAGGAACTCAGATCGGGACAGAGTCAGAAGGACCCAGAGTCAGAACTGCAAAGACAGCAATTGCAAAGATGTAAGATGCATAAAGGCTGACTCTCGGACAGGCAGACAGACAGACACGGGGAGAGAGACAGAGAGAAGACATAGATATGCAGAAACAGTGACAGACAAACAGAATGGCAGTCTAAACATTAAGGCAGGCGGATAAATGCTGAGGGGGAAGGGAAAATGCAGGAGGCTTCAGATGTATCCTAGTAAAATTCTGAAATTTGGGAATTCTTAGGAAATAAATGATTTCGAACATGACGTGGTACATACAGTTTAAAGCTTAAATGTTTTTATTCATCCATTTTCTTTCATCTCAGTTTTATCATCTAAAAATAGGATACTTACTAAAAGACTTCAGTCCTCTCTCTTGGCTTGGAGTCCTTTTCTTCTATTAAAATCTTTATAAAGTATGTACTTAAAAAAAAAAAAAAGAAGGCTCACAGCTATTTTAAGGGGCAGTCTGATGATCATTGAGTAAGTTACTACATACAGTTTTGAAGTATAGAAAGGTACTGTGCTTTATGAATATTTCTCTGAGTTCTTTGTTTGATTTTGATTTTCATAGTTAAAACTTTCTATTTACACTGCCATTAGTGATTTACTTTCTTGCTTGAGACTCTGGCCTGCTCTTGATGAGTTTATGATTCCAATAGCTGACGGAGTTGTGTTTAAAGTGATAGTATACATTGCATTTGTATATGATTTCGTTGTAATGATAGTGGTTTTGTGCCTGTACTGTTTGCACTTACTACTGGTCTACTTTCTTTTTATTTCAGTTTCTGATAAGAATTTTTGATGTGAACTGGAACTAATTTGTTGTGGCTATTTTCTTCTCTTATTTAAACAAACAAGCAAACATTCTTATTTTGAATAGCTAAAAAGGCATTCCACTTAACTTAGGTACAAAATAAAATAAGAAGGCGAATAATGATGTGCCTCCTGTTTACATTCTCCAGTCTTAGGTCACATAGTTGTGAAAGTTACATTGTTCACAGTAGAGACTGATAGATCTTTAAGGAGCCAATGGAATCGTTGTTAATAAAGCTGAAGAGATAGAAGCTATGGAGGAAGTACTTCTCAAGTGTAGTGCAGCCAGCAAGGGACCCTGATGCCTCCGATGTCCTTGAAAAGGAAGGCTTTAGGACTGAAAACATAGATGCCAGATAGTTTTGTAGGAGGCATGTACTGTGGGAGGAGAATGGACTGAAACATTAATAAGAAAATGTGCATCTTATAGGAGCTTTTGACAATAGAAATACAAATAAAACATTTTTATGAGATTGATGTTAAACATTATTAAGAAACAAACAGGTAAATATAGCATCTTTTCAGTATTGCTTCATCAGTGAACTCTCACATGTCATTTTTATCTTAAAGTTCACAGTATTATTCATAAATTGCTTAAAGTTCGATCTCACACAGATATTAAAGCCTATTCTTATGAATATTCTCTTACTGAATCTTATTTTACCTTTGTAAAAGAAAGTGGCCTAATTAAAACTTATGTAGCCATGTCTTTGCATTATCTTAAATTCCATAAGGAATACCCAAGTGACCTTTCTTTTCTGTATTTTTTTAAAATAATTTTAATTGAAATATAATTACATCACTTTCCCCCTTCTCTTTCCTCCATCCAACCCCTTCCATACTCACTCCCCCTCAAATTTATTGTCTCTTTTTCTTTATTATTGTTACACACACACACACACACACACACACACACACACACACACACTACGTATCGCATACAATCTTTTACTGAATTTCTTATACACATATTGCTGAAATGTTTTAAATCCAAGAGTTTATTAGACAGACCATGTACTAGACATGAACATTTGCTTTTGTGTATGTGATGTCATTATACACATTTTAGAAAGTGTGAGCCAAGATAGATGGGATAGGTGGTGAAGGAATCTAAAAGCATCCTCTCATTTCTTCAGTAATTGAAGTCCAACCTTGAATGAAGGAATGAACAGAGTATCAGTTACTAGATGCAGCACAGCTACATGAACTCTGATGCAGTTCTGGTCTCTTAAATAAAGATGTTTTACCTTTTTATAAAAACTTCCCATTTCTCAGAATTCTTTTTGTGTTTTTTAAGAAGTAAAACAAAATGTCTTGAAGAACTTAAGCATGTATTCTAACAAGTAGATTTATGGTTGACTGTTTAGGTCTTTTTAGCAATTACATGTAGCCCTTCATATCTGTGGATTATGTAGCCAAGAATTTAGCCAGCTGATGAAAAACATTTTGAGGAAACCTTGTGTGTGGATTGAACAGGTGCAGAATTTCTTTCATATTATTTTCTAGAGAATACAGGGGAATGACTATTTGTATAGCATTATGCATTACAATCAGTCTATAAAGGATTTAAAGTATTGGAAAGGCTTGTCTGTAAGTCATGTGCAGATTCTATGCCACTTTGTTTAAAGGACAAGGACCTTACCTGCAGGTTTTGGTATTAGGAGGGCATCATAGTACCAATATCCACTTATTTGTTTGACTATATTAAAGAAGTTGTAAGTCTCTTATGTATAATAATTTGAAATAGTATAAATTCCTAAGTAATTTCTTACACTAATTCGGGTGGTTTATCACAGGCGTATGATCTGGGGAGTTTTATACTTCACAATAATCTTTTGGAAACCGTTTATGTATTATATGTAGGTAGGTATGCTTGCCATAGTGTGTACGCTTATATAGTATTGGTAAAAACAAGGCCTGAGTAGCAGTTACCTTTAGAAAATTGTGAAACTTATTTAAATTTAGAACCTTTAGGGGTCAGTGTTCCCTAAGAAAGGTTAAAAAAGGCAACAGTGCATATCAGAAGCATATAACATCTCTTATCTTTTAAGTATTTTTTACTAATTGAAAGAAAGAAATGGTATGAATCACCTAGCTTGAGGAAGCTTTAAATAAAATCTATACTCTGTTTAGATTGTAGAGCTCTTTCTCCTTTTTAATAAAAACCCTTTAGTTTAATGAATTTTTTCAATATTATCCTTGGTTTTAATATTTTAGGGAATCATATTTAGTGTACATTTTATACAAAGAGGAGCTATTTCACTTACACATTGCCTTGGTCCAATCCTGCACGGGCTCCAGAGCCTTAAACTATTTCCTTTAAGCTTCAGTGTCTTTTAAAATGAGTGTGATTCTATATCAGGAGTCTTTGGACTTTGGTATCATTGTGAAAACCCACCACCCAAGCTACTCAAGCAAATAGAATCTGCATATCACATTTGACTGGAGTTTAGAAGATGTTTTTAGAAATACCATGTTAGTAAATTTAAGTAAAACTCAGAAATTATCTTCCTTACTTTAAAATTAGACCAGAAAATATCTTATAAAGCTCTGGTTCTTGGGTTTTTTTTTTCAATAAACAAAATAAATAGTCCCAATTTTTCCACTGTAAAACAAATAAAATTGGTTATGGTGGTGCACACCTATAACCCCAGCACTTGGGAGATAGTGGCAAGATAATCATCAGTTCAAGGTCATGCTTAGCTACATAATGGGCTCAGGATAGCATGGGCTACATGAGACCTTGTCTTAAGCAAATAAGTTAATAAATAAAACAAGGCAGAAGATGACTTTTAAGTGTTATGTTTGCTTCTTACTGAATCAAATAGTTTATTTGTGCTTGTTACTTTGAGTTTGTGCTACCATCTATCTCTTATTATTGATTAGTTCATATTTCTCTTTGGAAGAGTGAGTGTGTGTGGGGGTGGGTGGGTGTGTGTGTGTGTGCACGTGCGTGCTTTTCATCTTTTCTGAAGTTTGTATGTTGTAATGGAATTCCAACTATGATTTATTAACATTTTATAAGTAGATAACTAAAGAAGCATGCTAGAAAACCTTCTGTGATGCATTTAGATGACATTGATCATTTTGAGTAGAATCTCACCTTGTGAACTAGTTTATTGTGTTAATGTAGGGAGAAGAAAGCAGTTGATTAGAGAAGACATCTCTTTCTACCAGCAAGATAGCTGGTAGAAAAAAGAATTACATTTCTTGGACATTATGATTAGATACTTCTTTACACTGAAAGTTTTAACATCTGTAGATAGCTAACCATTCTGTGCTAAGTTGTAGGAAATAAATTCCATTTAATAAAAGACTTTCTAGTAAGCATTCTAAGTAAATAATATAACTAGTAATTAGTTGTTTTCTTTCCTTGTTCGAGTCTTTTCTTGTTGCCTGTGTTTGAAAGAAGGTAAATTGCACTGGAAAAAACCAATGCATTTTATTAATTTTAATAAAATTGTATGATAGAAATAACACAAATTTTGGAACTAGATAAGCAGAAGTTCAGTGCTGTAAGTCTTATTTACCATGCACCTAGACTTGCGTGCAAGTTTTATAATTCTTACATTTCAAATGGGGAATTGAAGAGACATTTCTTCATTGCTATTAAGAATATCATATTTGCTGTATGGATAAGTCCTACTACAATTTCCAGAACATAAAATGCAGTTATTTGGTGTGCATTTCACATTTATGTTATATATGTGTCCAAATATCATTTTAACTAAAGTGATAAAAGAGGGGCTAGAGATGCCAGAAACAAAACAAAAGATTGCTGATGTTTTTTATGGAACATTTAAATAAATTGTGAGATCCTTTCTTGCTGTGAACAATCAATGTGTTAAAAGTTCAAGAATATTAGGCCATATTAAAAACTATTTTATATGGTTATTAGTTTAATAATTTTTATATTGTGTTTAATGTTCAGGATGTCATTAGAAACTTGATTTTTAAAAGAAGTATATAGAATATAGAGTCAATAATATTCACTTAGGGTAAAATCCAATTTTATATATATTGAAATTCTGATTGTAATAAAAACCTTCAGACAAGTACCATTGACATACAGGCTTAAATGCCTATTTCTGCAAGTATGAGTTTAAGATTGTATTTTATAATTTTATGCATGCCCTAAAGGGGTTGAATAAAGAACAGAGCTGCAATGTGATTAAATTCACTATTTAGCTCCATGGGACTTGGCTTAACCATGTGCTAGTAGCGTCTACACATGACTATCTAAAATATCAGATAGAGAGGAGGTAGGGTTCTGGCAGATGGCCAATAAGGATTGGCAGTTCCCGAGGAGATGTGGACTCTTCCTCCAGAGCAATGATGTAGGGTGTGCTCTTTTCCTTTAAAAAAATATTTTAGTATGTTTAATTAATACAATTCTGTGGTTCTTTATTTTTAAAGTTTAGTATGAATGATTCTGTTACTACTTGTGCCTCAGTGGAAGAATGGAATTCTCTACAAAAATATTTTTATAAAGTAACATATTTTTCGCTGGTTATGGACTGTTTCCACAGTCATCATTTCTGATATAAATATGTCACATAGCTGGGATAGTAGGTTTTTAAAAAATATTTCTTGGCAGTGTTTTTAATAGCTTTCATTTTTTTTTTAAGAGCACACCAGAATTGAGAAACTGTCACAGTGTTCCCATATACCTCCTGCTCCCTCATGTACGCACCACCTTTCGCTACAAGCATGCTGACCACTGTGGAACTTTGGTTATAACCCATGAACCTACCCATAAATTCTCAGTAAGGGGGAAAGTTGAGAGAATAGGAATGTCTGTCTTCCTCTCCCAACAGCCCCTTCTTTCCCCAAAATTAAAATCAGATGGGGATATAATTCTTCATATGAAATTCTTAGTGCACTTTTGGTCTTTCAGCTTATAGAAATGATATAATCAGGAATGAGGATGAAATGGTAGCTGTATTTTTTCCCTAGGCTCTCCTTCCTCACATTTCGATTCCATTGTTACAATTTTCTCCTTGGAGAACTTAATGCTTTTCTTTTTTTAATGTTTTATTATTATTATTCTTGAGAATTTCAAACAGTATATTTTGATCATCTTCCTTCCCCTCCCTTAACTCTTCCCAGATCCGTTCCCACTGCTTACCAACCTAACTTCTTATTCTTTATCTCTCTAAAAACAAAACCCAAACACACAGATTTCCCCCCTCTCAATTCTATTTTGAAACGTAGATGCTCTCTCAAGTTTAACTGTAGACCATGAAAATATTGCTTGAGCTTGTAAAAAGATTTCGCTTCAGTTTTTTTAAACAATATTCTGTCTTCTTCACTAAAAAAATCCTTCTTTATTTCTGGCTATTGCATTTCATTTGAGAATATTCTCAGAATCCTTATTTATAACACAAATCTTCATATGTTATTCTTAGACCTTTAATTTTTAATAAATTAGAATTTCTGGTTTTTATAACACCATGTTCTTACAATCATTAATATAGAATTCTGAATGTGCACTGGCATTTTGTTGGTCAAAGAAATTAGTGTACATTATATAAACTCATGCTAAGGCAAGTTACTGAGTTAATCTGGTTGAATATAGAATGGTCCTGGCAGGACTGACTTCCTTGGCTGAAGGCATTTTTTTGTAGTATTGCCCTTAGCTGGCAAAGCTGTGTGATATAATGTACATCTACTCACAGATTGCATAAATATCTAATAGAAAAAGAGTTTTTGGAGGAGTTACTCAAATATTCCAACATTTGGTGCCTTGGTTTCATATCATGTAGGACATTCTTTTGGAGAGAATTTCAGATACTATTTTTCAGTCTGTTTTGTTTCTTTGGGATAATATGAAAAAGATTAAATAAGGCAGGCATCAGATTTTTGACTCTGGTTAAATAGATTATTTTTGTTTTCAGTGATTGAATTAAACATATTGAAAGATGGCTGGGATGTAGATTATGTGCTCAGTAAATATGAGACCTTGTCTTCAGTATCTAGTGGTACCCAAAATTAGTCTGTAGCCTTTACATGTAATTGATAACACTTTGCCAGATCATAGGATTGTACTGATAAGATGTGAAAGAAAGAATAATTATTAAAGAATCATTTTAACTTTCATGTTTAGATTTTGGATTGCTCTAGTTTTCAAATATAATCTTTGAGTGTTTGAAAATTAGTATACTAATGACTAAAAATGAAGAATAGTCATTTCATATTGATAAAATGTTTGCTGCCTAGAAAGTTGTGTGTAAGTTTTGTAACTTCATATTTTTAAAAGTGCAAATTAAGCCTTCTTTTCATTGCGGCTGTTAATGTGTTCTGAAATCATCAAACTCAATAGGCTAATATAACTAGGAATATTCATTGCTTAGAACATTGTTAGTGTAGCAAAATAAACAAGATAAGCATAAAATAGGTATTTTCTTTTTAATTAATTTTCTCACTTGCCCTAAAAGTATTTTTAAAAGTTGTAGATTTGTGTCAGTTTCTAGAAGATTAGGGTAATTAGAATTAATTTCTTATAATACAACATATATTAGTGGAAAAAATTTTGATAAGAAAGACAGAATTAATGCATAATCCTTAAGGTTTCATGCTTATATTAAGATTTTGAGTTGGGAACAATTATTCTGTATTTTTCCCAGATTAATGAAAATGTAAAAAATTATAATTAAAAATATATTTAAAATAGATAAAAGTGTTCAAAATATGGAAACATCAAGAACTTTTACTCAATTGTTTTTGAGTCGAAAGATAGAAAAAATAAGTATATCAGTGGAATCCTTTTTTTCCCCAGGAATCTTCATTTGTTTATATTTTATAATCAACTAATATGGAGTTTAAGATTAGGACAGGGTTATATTAGCCCAGGTAAGAAGAAAGACTCCACCCATCTCCCCCAAAAGGTCATTGAAGTAGTCCTTGATCTACTGAAATTCTAAAAGAGATGAGCAACAGGGACTTACTGTGCATTTGAATAGGCCATTTGCTTTCTAAGATGGTCTATATTGGCCTTTTATTACCTTTTTTTTTTGTCTCTGCTCCTCCCCCAAGTCATTTGAAATGAACACATTATCAAAAAACAAATTTACTTTTCCGGGTCTGAGGCTTTTCTTTCTTCTTCTTCTTTTTTTTTTTTTTCTTTTATCTCAAGGTCTCAAGGATTTAATGCTTTTAAAAGTTGAAAATGTCAACTCCAACCAGGGCTGAGGATTCTTTTTGTGTAAGTAGCCAGGTACTAGTGCAGGAGTCAGCATTTCCAATGAAATAGCCCTTCTACCTTTTTAGTTTTTATGGTTTTGTTTTTCTTACTAATGATGGCAAATGTGAATAAAATACATCATTTGCATAGGAAGTTATGTAATAATGCCATATAGAGTATAATGATTTCCTAAAACCTTGTATTTAAAGTAACCTGAATTACAATGAGAGATAAACAGAATATTTACCCATCCCTTATGAGCTGCTGCTGATATGTAAATTTATTCTTCGACTTTGCACAAATATACTTTTGAGCTACTGCTTAAACACTTTGAGGTCCTTAGTCAAACAGTTTTAATGATGCCTCCAGTATTATGAAAGTGTGACATTTGATGAATGTCTCATATAGTTTTGATATCTGGGTACATGTCAACAAAAAAATTGAGCATTAGTTTGTCATGCAACACCTAGATAATTTATAATTTTACTGTTTATATCCATCTTGACATTTTTTATCTGCCAAAGGCAGGTTTCATTTGGAATCTTAATCTGAGATTTATTTGGTGGATCTGGAAATCATAGCCAGGGTTCCCACAGGAAATGGTCCATCTACCAACAGATTAAATGGCAGCCCTGCAGTTGTTAGGGGAGCTGCGCATTTAACACACATGCATACTCATTCAGTCAGTGCTGTGGAGAAAAATTAAAGTAGTAGCCCAGGTTTAGGAACAATGTAGCTAAAAAGTCCCATATTTGCTGAATGACAAAGGGTTATATAGCAGCATTTCATTTTATTATTCGTGCTTGAATTTCGTGTTTGCTTTGCTGAGTCTGCTGACGAATACTAATAAACGCCTGCAACAATCCAGACGAGAGATGCCTGGCAACAAAGCTACGCGGTGGACCTCCCTGATCTTCTCCAGTTCACAACCTGACCTTTGGAAAAATTGCCTGGGCTAAGCTGCAGAATTTGGGTGTAATGGTTATTGTTAACTCCAGCTTTAGGATTTATTAATTTGTGTGATCAAGACTTACCTATACTTCAAAGTTTCAAAAGACCAAACACAATCACCCATCCATTAGAACTAACATTTTATGTCAGTGAGTCTCGATTGGTATCTGAGTGGTGCTTCTTCTGTTTTATTTTCTTATTCTAGAGATATTCCTGAATAAAATGTAAGAGACATAGGAAGAGAATCTGTTTTTCTCCTTATACTTACTAGAGTTTTTGTCTCGGATAAATGGTATCAGAATTTGAATTTAGAATAGCTGTGCATTTAACTTAAGACAAAAAGTATGATTGTTAAGCTTAGTTTATGTGCTGTTTTAAAAGCTTAAAATTTACTGAGCTCATTCATGTTTTAATTACATTTTATGAATTATTCTTAGAAAAATTGGGAAAGTCTGAAAAATATCTGAAATATATTATAAATTCTATATAGCTCATGGCAAGGCAAATAAAAGAATAAAATTTACTCTTACATAAATTAATCAAATTTGGGATAGTTTTAATAGTTATTTCAGCTTGAAGAATATTTTTAGTATTTTAAATAGGGTGATATGAGTTTTACAAAGCTTTTATTTCTGATGTAATTATTTTATGCTTTCGGGGATTGATTATATTATTTTACTGTTCATTCTCTACATCAGATAAAAGACATTAAAACTGAAAATCTTAAATTTTAGGATAGAATTTTATGAATATTTATATATTTTAAATAGTTCTTGCATATAAATTTGAACTTTTCCCTATAGACTAAATATTGGTGTGTTCATGACTATTTCAGTTTGATAATACAAAAAGTTTATAAAATCTAGTGTAGGATTAACATCTTAAGTTACTCTTATATAGTAAAGTAAAAATTCCAGTAAAGTAATTTCTGTGAATAGCCAGGGGGTGATTTGAATCCAAATCATTGGATTGTCATAATCAGAGATAAATAACCTCAGCACTTCTTTTTGATGTGTTTACTTATCCAGATATATCCCTGCACAGGAGCTCAAAGGGTGCATTTGTTCTGATACTAATTCTAGTATCCCAGTGAATACTATTGACGGTTTTGTAGGTTTGGGGTGGGGGACTTACAAGCCTTCTAAAAGCTTTCAGAATCATATAGCTATATCTAGACTCTAAGGGGAGTTGTGCTGTAAATGGACTATAAAAAGAATGTAAGATATCTCAAAATGATTTTATATTGCACATTGAAGCAGTGTTTGTATGTTACTATTACTTGTTTCTTATTTCTTGTTTAGGTGATTACTGAGCATTTAAATGCTATGAATATCTTTGGATAGTCCTGGTCTCAACAGAACTTGTCACTGAGACTCTACTCATTCTGCCACCAATCTTTTGTATATCTCTTTACAATTATTCCTCTGTTGTCTGTCTCCCTTAATCTTTGCTATTTCTCCTGAGAACAGACACAGTTTTTTATTTACCTTTAAATTCTGTTTAACATCTGGCACCATCTCAGTGCTTAGTAGGTTTTATTCAGTCCTTTTTTCTTTTCTCTTTTCTGGTTTCCTTTTTGTTTTCTGTGAGCCTCACTATGTAGCCCAGGCTAACCTCAAATTCATACCCACTCTTTCCCTTTTTTCTTGGGTGGGATGTTTGGAGAGTTTTTTCTAGGGAAACGTTCTGTGACTGATTTATATCCATAGCCCTTGTCTTGAACTTGGAGTCTAGGCTGGCCTCTAGTTTACAGTCATTCTGCTCCAGAATCTTGAGTGTCGTGATTACCAGTGCATGTTAGCTACCACATTTACATACACATTTTTTTTACTCCTTATTTGGTGTCTATATATCTTTGAGATGGTTTTAGAAGTCATTATTTTCTTTCACTGATTCATTTCAATAATATAAAAATCTAATATGATCACCGTTTTTTACTATGTATTTTAGGGAAGTGAGTATAATAGAGTTTATACTCAATACTTGGAGATGGACACAGATGAGACCATAAAAATTAGAGAACACATCTATGTAATTCTTTTTCTATGATGTATTTAACCACAACAGGTTTATTATTAACTTGGTGATGAAATTGAAATATAAACAAAAAGATTACTGTGTAATTTCATTTTTTTAATATGGGAACCATCTAAAGGTTTTTTTTGAAAGCTTGCGTGAAGGGCATTAAGTGCAAAGAAACTGCTAAAAATAATAATTTTTTTATGTTATGACTTTTGAAGCCTCAAATCAGTATTAGCAGACAGTGCCCACATAATAAAGTGAGTGTGAGCATATGGTACCCATGTATAAAGTCAGCATGAGCATACGGTACCCATGTATAAAGTCATTGTGAGCATACGGTGCCCATGTATGAAGTCTGTGTGAGCATACAGTACCCACATGTGAAATCAGTGTGAGCATACAGCACCTGTGTATAAAGTCATTGTAAACATACGGTGCCCACATAAGAAATCAGTGCGAGCATACCGTACCCACATACAAAGTTTGCAACTTAAATATGGTTCTAAGAGTTGCCTAAAATCCTGTGAGTCTCTGAGTAATAGGAATCTGTATTCTACTTGTAGTGATCCTAATTGTAATTAATGTCATGGTACAATATAGTGAATGCTGAAATTGTTTATTTTATTTAAATTTACTATATTGCTGTCACTACATTGAATTTGCAGAAATATATAAACAATGTCCTTCATATAGAATTGCTGTTTCTTTCAGGGACTTTGTTTGTGAGTGTGTTTCTAAATTTTAAAAATGTATTGCTTTTTAAATTTTATCTGAAAGAAGTGCTGAACTATTGCATATCATTTAAAAATTAATCTTAAGTAGTTTCTCTCTGTATGCATCTTATTGAATTAGATATTTTATTTCCTAATTATTTATCTTATATGTATTCTATTAAGGGAGTACTATATGTATTAATATATCTGATTTTTTTCACATGGTAACATTTTTTGGAGAGAATAAATATATATGTAATAATGTCTTTTATTAGAATAACCCTACTGATTTTAACTATATAACTACATTCTGGTCACAAAACAAGCTCGGACATTTTTAATATAAAAGTTGGATAATATTAGAACAAAAATCTCATTTTTGCTTTCATTCTTAATATTTAAGAAAAATTTAATATAAAATTTGAATTTAAAGTATGAATTTGACATCAAGAATGTGACACTCATTTCACAGAAAGACAAGGGAAGATTTGGAAATAAAAATACAGAAGGCAACTGTTAGCAGATTTAAAAGTAATAACAAACATTTATTGAGTACATGTTCTATGATAATACTTTTCAAGAAACTTTTATAACTTAGGTAATTTACTAATCTTAAGTACCCTTTGAAGGCGATACTATTTTGTACTTTACTGGTAGGGAAATTAATCAAGGTTAAATAATTGCTAATAGCCAGGTATGGTGCTCCATACCTGTAATCCTCGCACTAGGAAAGCCAGGCAGTAGAGTCATGAATTCAAGGTCGACCGGGGCATACTTCATTCGTTCATTCATTCATATTTGTGTGTGTGTGTGTGTGTGTGTGTGTGTGTGTGTGTGTGTGTGTACATGTATGTGGCTGTGCTCACTTGAAGTGTGCATGTAGATGCTAGAGATTGATAGTGGTATGTTTTTCTCTTGATCTCTATCTTATTTTTTAAAACAGGGACTCTCATCAAGCCTAAAGCTTACTGTTTGGGCCTGGCTGGCTGATCAGTGAGTTCTCAGGATCCTCCTGTCTCTACCTGGCTGGTACTGGGGATACAATCATGTATCATGCCCGGTTTTTACATGGGTTCCAGGGATTTGAACACAGGTTCTCATGCTTTCACAACAAGAACTTTTTTGACTTCCCAGCCCCTAGCCTAGCCTATACAGTGACATCAAATAAGCTAATAAACAATAGTATTTGTTACAGATCATACAGTAGGCCATGCATGGTGTTAGAATTCAAAATGTGTAATCTGTTTTCAGAGTCATTGCCCCAATTAAGTTTCTGCTTGGAAAGTCACAATCCATCAGTGTGTGGTAGTTATACTACTAAAAATGTAAGCTATTGTCTTGAACACCTCATACTAAGTGGAATTGCTGTGGTATTTCTGATGTGCTTTTCTCTTTTTCTCTTGTGTGTGTCAGGGGAACATATATTGTAAGCATCTATGTGGGATACTATTCCTCCACTCCTGAAGAAAAGGAGACAGAGAGTTGGAAATACATACTAACTGAAATAAGTAATATTTGTACAGATAGGCAGACATATGCATACACATACACACATACTTTTAAATTACTTAAAAGTGGCAGATGTCATTAGGAACCCCGAGTTGATACTATTCTTCTGGTATTTTGAAACTAATGCTCATTTTTAAAAATTTTTTAAAATGTGGAACACTGTGGTCTTTCATTACATCTAGTTTATAATCTAATAGCAAAAAAACTGGAGATAGTATAGGAATGAAAGGCAATAAACAACAGGGTTTATTTTTATATTTATAGAATCAGTTGCTAAATATAATTATTTCCAGCTCCTCATTTCCTCTCAAAAGAGAATTTAAAGAAGTGTTAATAAGTGGCTAGCCAGTGTCAGAAGCAGAGTAACCACATGCCTGTTGCAGTTGATCTTAGGTACAAATTCTCCTAAGCTGTACTTTATATAGAGTGAGTGGGTTATACTTAGGACTGTGTATGTGTATACATATCCATGCAATAACAATTAAGGAAAAAAGAGACCTTGAGTTTGAAAGAGAGCAGGGAGGAGTGTATGAGAGGTTCGGAGGGAGCAAGGGAAGGAGAAATGATGTGAATATATTAGAATCTCAAAAACAAGAGGGGAAATTTAAAAACAAGACAGTGGTTCATTTATTCTAATGTATTTGCCAATATTCCTTTTATCTGCTTGTCTTTTTCTATTCTTGAGCTCTCAGGTGACTAGGTCATTGCTATTCTTAGTAACCTGGTAGGATCCCTAGGGATGATTCTAGTTCAACCACTCTGAGGAAACAGCTCTGTAAACAATATTGACCCCCCCAGGGGACCATCAAATCCATTTACACAGATACCAGTTGTCACAAACTATTTACAAAGCCAGACAGAACAGACTTTCCCAGCTTCTCTGAATTCCTATTTGATTCTAGCCACCTCATCACTTCTGTGTGATAGTCGTGATACAATTCTTAGTTGGGCTGTGAGTTCTCATTTCTTGGGTAACATCAGATATACATTTCTGTGTAACTGGAAAAATGAACTCAAAAAGGATCTCAGAGCTTCCTCTTCTAGATAAGGAAATGGTATCATAATTTGGTTTATTTTCTAGAGTGAAGAATCGAGTGTTTAAACACATTGGCACTGAGCCTGTTGGCAATACTGATATGTCCATAAGTAAAATAAGATTTCTTTCAATCATGAAAATCATCCGTTGAAGTGGTACCTAAGTCCACTAGAGAGAGATGAGGTCTTCAATGCTTGTATTGTAACTAGCCTTCCAATAGGTATTGATTTCAAAAGGTCAGCATCAATTCCACTCGTGTTGTCCAGATGCATAACTGCCTTTGGCAATAGCAGTGCATGGTATTTCAGAGGAACACCTTGTAGTAGCTATTCAGAATATCTCAAGTAGTTGCAGGAGAAGTTAGCACAACAGTTAGTTGTGTAACATTAGCTAGTAATAACAAAATTTTGATTATTATTTTATCACTTTCAAAGATACATTTGAAATGGTAGGTATCTATGTCCATGTAAAACTATAGTCACAGAAGAGCAAATGAAGGCATGATAATAGTTATAAGGATTTTCCTGTTGCTTAAAGTTGAATAAAGAAACCAAGACTTCATAGACATGCATTATGAAAAGAGATTATTATCTAATCCCATATGGAGAGATGAATTTAAATATTATGAGATCAGTTAGCCATAATGGCAGAACAGTTAACAATGGCATTGATTGCCGGGCGGTGGTGGCACACGCCTTTAATCCCAGCACTTGGGAGGCAGAGCCAGGTGGATCTCTGTGAGTTCAAGGCCAGCCTGGGCTACCAAGTGAGTTCCAGGACAGGCGCAAAGCTACACAGAGAAACCCTGTCTCAAAAAAAAAACAAACAAACAAACAAAAAAAAACCAAAAATCCAAAACAAAACAAAACAAAAAAAACCAATGGCATTGATTAAACACTAATATGGATTACTAAAGAGAGCTCCTATTTTAAGCGTGGGACAGAGGGAGAGAATTTTGATAGAAGGGTTTCATTTTCAAATTTTGTCTGCTCAGAGATAAGACTTGGTTTAGAGTGGACATCTGTCTTTTGTTGAATATTTATCTTTCGAACTGACTGGCTTCTGTACAGAACCACCCTACAACTTCCCTTTTGTATCACTTTATTGGCTTTTGTGTTCATGTTTCTACACAATTCTCTTAGAATTGATTGGTAGTACAAGTTCAGCTTAAGCTTTTAGTAGCTTCATCCCACCATTGTCTTACAACCCCGTTCTCCTGGGATGGAGAGTCTGGGGAAATAATGACCGAATTTAGACTTACTGTGTGCTAGTCTGTTCTCATAGTTGGAGAGGGCACTAAGTCCGAAATTGTACTTATTGTAGGATTTGGATGAGATAAGTAAAATTTGGCAAAATGCAATGTGTTAAATTAATACCTTAATTGTTCCCAAAAGCCAAAGTACATACTGCAGTGTAATCTCAAATGTTTCAGGAAAAAAACATGTATGGGCATATAGTTAGATCCGTAGTAGGGAGAGAGAGAAAGAGAGAGAGAGAGAGAGAGAGAGAGAGAGAGAGAGAGAGAGAGAGAGAAAGAGAGAGAGAGAGAGAGAGAGAGAGAGAGAGAGAGAGAGAGAGAGAGAGAGAGAGAGGAAGGAGAGTTAACAAACAAAGAAAATAGTCCTGTTAACTTTGCGTATCTCTCTCTCTCTCTCTCTCCCTCTCTCTCTCTCTCTCTCTCTCTCTCTCTCTCTCTCTCTCTTCCTCCCTCCCTCCCTCCTTCCCTCCCTCTTTCCCCCCCACTCTCTGGTTGGGAGGTCTTGATGGTCAGAGGTTGCTGTCTACATGGTCTGGTAGCCCTCTCCAAAGCTTGGTGACATTCAGGACTGCCCTTTTGGGAAGAATGTCTCTAGGCCCGGAGGACTGACCTTATCTGAAAGCTGTCTCTAAGCCTGGATGCCTGATTTATCTCTAGTGTTACCCTTGGCGCAGTTTCCTGCTAGAAGTTTCCCCCTGCTGCACATAATGGTAACCAAGACTTGTACTAGGAGCTTTGCTGTAGGACCCTACTGCCACAAACTCACCCTTATGATGAGAGAGTGCCACTTAATGCAAATTAGGGTTTGTCCCCAGGCTTCCCAATCCTATATATTTCCTATACGTGGAATGAAGTTGACTTAATTCACTAAAGTCATCTTCCGAGGGCTATTTTGCCGCCTGAAGCCTGTTCTCACTTCAGCTCGCTCCCTCCTCGTGGACGGTCAGCTGATGATCCTGAGGAAGAAGAAGAACCACATGCTATATAGAGAGATCTATCTGTCTATGTAGATACCTGTCTATAGATATATCTACATAGATAGATATAGAAATAGATATATAAATATATTGAAAAAATTATAATATAGTCACATCATTTCCCTTTTAACTTCCTCCAAACCCTTCCATGTACCCCCGTGTACTCTTGTTGTTTTATATATATATATATATATATATATATATATATATATATATATAAAACATATATGTGTGTGTATGTATGTATGTATGTATGTGTATTCCTAAACACAAATGCAAGTTACTCAATGTGTATAACATTACATGTATGTATAAGTTTACAGTGCAGACCATTTGGTTTTGGTTAACTAATCGTTATAATCATCACCAGGGAAGACTGTTTCTCCCGCTCTCTGTATTCCTTAGTTACCTGTAGTTCTTTGTGTAGGATGGAGGCCTCATAGGTTGCCCCATCCGCTTTAGCTGGCCTATTGTTATCTTTGTTCAGCTCATGCTTAGGCAGTCATATTGGGGGTGATGGGAGACTTGATTGGTGTGGCTTCTGACATTTCTAGGAGCTGCAGTTTCACAGTGAACTCCCTGTTCCTCTGGCTCTTAAAATATTTTTGCCCCTTCTTCCACAATGATGCCTGAAGACTAATTTTCTTAAGATGTTTTTATTCTTATCATCTGTCAACTTTTTGATCACCAAACTAATCATTTGTCAGTTCATTTATTTGCTTGTTGTGGAATAATATTTTTTTCTTTAATATAATAGTTTCATTTATTCTTTGAATATTTCATACATATGTATGATATATTTTGATCATATTCACCATCACAAGCATTTTTTTTATCGATGGTTGAGTTCTTAAAAGCCTGGGAATAATTTGATATTTCGACAATTTCTTTTTTTTTTTTTTTTTTTATCAAGTGAGCATTTATGTAGCTTAGGAGCCCGGTGCCTGTGGTGGAATACTGTTTTAATGTATGTTACTTTTGCTTATGTTGCATTTGTTTAACTCTGTGAAACTGTGTTACTGTGCCTGTGTAAAACACCTGGTGGTCTAATAAAGAGCAGGTCAATAGCAAGGCAGGAGAAAGGATAGGTGGGGCGGGAAGGCAGAGAGTATTTATAGAGAAGGAGAAATCTGAGGAAAGAAAAAGAAAATGAAGAAGAGGAGGAAGTAGCCAGAGAAGGAGGAGGACTCCAGCGGCCAGCCCCCCAGCTACACAGCAAGCCATGGAGTAAGAGTAAGATTTACAGAAGTAAGAGAACGGGAAATGCCTAGAGGAAAAAGGTAGACGGGGTAATTTAAAGTTATGAAACTAAGCCAAGCTAAGGTCAGGCATTCATAAGTAATAATAAGACTCCGTGTGGGGGGGAGTTATTTGGGAGCTGGGTGTCACGGGCCCCCCAAAGAACAAAACCAAACAACAACATTTGCACAATCTTACTTTTTCACTTTTGGAGCAAGTGCCTTTGTAAAGTCTTCCTAGAGAATAAGCCTTGAGTGTGCATAGATCTTCCATATAATCAGTTGTATAGCCCAAGCCTGGTCCTTGTTACATTCTGATATTCAAATCATTACATCGTTTTCTCATCATAATTGTACTAGAGTCCTTCACAGAAGTGTCTGTTCTTCTCTTCTGTTTGTTTCCCCCGTGCATGGCCATAGGGTACATTGCACTGTGTGGTTTCCACAAATGAGTGTCAAAATACCGAATAAGGAGTAGAATTTAAAAAATCAAATTTTCCATAGAATGGTTGAATACTTATATAGAATAATATAGGAAAGAAGAACATTCAAAAGCCTTTCCAGTTTTTAGCATTAATTTGATGAAATAGTGTTTGCCAAACTGATTTTTTTTAAAAAAATAAAATGCAGGCAGGCAGGTGGGAAGATTTATAAATCAGCCTTGTTTACTCTGAAGTAAAATTAAATTCTCAATAAAAGAGTATAGATAGTTTGATTTGCAGAGCAGACTCTAAATGTCAGATGAACAGTTCAAATTAGGAGTCTAAAAGGTTTTATGACTGAACAAAATTAGAAATAGAGCTAACCCATGCAGTATGGGTTCCTTATATATATTAAATGTTTCAAATATTAACTTTTGAGGGTGTTTTTTGGAGGGAGGGGGATAATGTTAGTATAGGGTCTTACTCTGGAGCCCAGGCTAGTCTGAAATTCACTATCTAGCAAACCTCCTGCCATAGCCTCTAAACTATTAACATTTTAAAACGTTTTAACACTAAAATAAAGAAGTCTCAGAACTGGGGGCTGGATGGCTGCTCTTCCAGAGTACCAGGGTTCAATTCCCAGCATCCATATCGTGGCTCACAGCTGCACCTTCTGTTTTAGTGGCATCCGACACCCTCTTCTGATATTCATGGACACTATGCACACAGTGATGCCAGACATACATACAGGCAAAACACTTACATAAAATTAAATAAAAATGTTAAAATAATTACAAAGAATATGTCAGAAGTGTATGCATTTATTTTACAATTGCTCTAAATATCAGAACTACTAAAATCTAGGAGGAAACCAAATGCCCTTTTATTTGTAAGCTTCTATATCTCCTCTAGAAGTTTGGAATGGAGGATGGTCACAGTGAAATACTGGTTGGTGATTCATGTTATAACGCACAATCTACTACTAATAGAATGTCTCCTTAGTGCCCCTAAAATTCTCTCATTTAGAGTTTGAGGATTCCATTCTTATGCCAAGTATTCTAGGAAAACAGAATGGTCAATGAGCATGTAAAGCAAACCATGAAAGAGTTTTCCGACCTCAAAAATCAACCACTAATCTTTAAATATAAGATTTCAGAATAACATTATGTTGAAATGTCATGGTTATTCCATAGCATGCAGTTATGATACAGCATTTCTCTCTTCTAATTCATTTCTTCAACAAAGATAAATCAAAATAATTTACCAAGAACAAGTGATTTGTGATGTAGCTTCCATTTACCAATATGAATAGTATCTGGACTTGAAGTTTTTTATATCTACAGTTAATACAACCAAAAAATCAAATGAAGTTTTATGAGAGTTACTTTCTTTTTTTGTATAATATTTTCTTTGTATTTTAATATTTCTTTTGTGCCTCTAGAGGATTTTATGTTGGCAGATTTCCTTGTACATCTCTAAGACTACTTTTTAAGGCTGAAGAATTATTTCTTCTGGAGTTAATGAAGTACATGTTACAATCAACAGTTGTGCCTTTCAATCTTAGGAATAACAGAGTTGATTTTATATATATATTATTTCCTCCAAAACTTTACTATGCCATTAAATATAGTTTATCTCTTTAAAATAAATATTGCTTAGTGCATGGGGCTTAAATAATTTTTGAGATATAATTAAGCATACAAAGTATATTTTCTAATATATCATATGTATTTGATGACATTAATGTTAAAATTATTCTTACATCCATTTTAATAGTATGATGTTACTGAAATAAACCACATTTATTTGGTATGTCAGGTACTTAGTTAAGTCAGTAATATTTTATTTACATTTTATAGACAAGAAAATGTTGTGTTAAATAACTTGTACAGCATTATACATTTATTAAGGCTGTAATTTTCCCCCAGGCAGTCTGAACCATAGTTCCATTGTACAATATTGATTCATTATAACCATATCCTTATTCCTTGCTATTTTGAGAATAGTGTGTTTAAACCAATGGTCCTTGCAGCAACTGTAATCATTTAGGCAATGTAAAAAAATAGGAGCTGATCCTTCTCCCAGAGGCTTTGATTCAGTTAGCACAGGTATGGCTTGCTCTGCCAAGGTCACAGTGTGTAGCCTCATTTGTAAGCAATTACTTTAAACAGCTTCTGTTGAGGGAAGTGAAAATATGGATGACAAATGCTGGCCTGCACATCCTTAGTCGACTGCAGTAGAGGACGACTAGTACCTGTGTTAAAAGCTGTGAGGTGTTTTCAAAGGAATGTTCGTTTGATTCAACAATTTTCCTATGTGGCTCTGTCCTTTTATGTATCATATATTCTTGTTTTAGTGCAGATACAAGCATTTGTCTTGCACAAGAGGCTTCAGTGGGAATTGAGAGTGCATCAGTAGATGAGCAGCTGACCATGAATTCTGAGCAAACCATGCATGAATTAGGCAATGAAGTCACATCTGAGGACCTGGAACTACCAGAGAGAAACTCCAGCAATTTACAGGCCATCGGTCCTTATCCAGATGAAGGGCCACCTACAAAGTGCAGGTGAGTGTTGGTTTCAGTGTTTAATCTAAAAGGTAAGAATTGGAACAACATTTCTTCTTCAATACATTGTCCCTCTTCTTCATTTTGGTGTCAGATAGATTTAATGTGTCAGTGACTTAAAAACAATTTCAGGACCCTGCAAGGGCTTTCTGTTACTTCCATAATATTGATATAATATGTCTAGATAGCTGAGAGCAGCAACACAAGATGAGTTTAAAGAAAGCAGTGAAGTTTGAGTCCTCCTCAGTATTATTTTCTGTGACTCTTCATTATGGGTATAAGGATACTTGTGGAACTGATATGAGATATTATTTACCAAAGCTTAAACCTGCTCAAAGATTTTTTTTTTTTTACATAGCTCTCTGTTCTTTGTTTAAGATGATGTGAATACTTTTAGGGCAACCCTGTACTCTACCTACCTTTTGTCTTTCTTATTAATTTACATTCTGTAGCATTAAGTCATCCAGTGTGGAGAAACCTGTGTTTATTATCAATGGGATTATGCTGCTTTGATAATTAATCATATGCAGCAAAGATAACATTAGACTTGAAAATGACAGCATAATTCTCTTTTCATATTTTCTAGAGCACTGTTTTTTAAAAGTTTTTTGTGGAGTTGTTTTTCTGTTCAAAATTACTCAGTAAGATATATTCATTGATACCAATACACAGTAAAATCAGTAACTGTATTAGAGGTCTTCTGCTGTGGAATAATGCTTTTGTACACTGGTTTAATAAAATACTGATTGGCCAGTAGCAAGGCAGGAAGTATAGGCAGGATAAACAGGCAAGAAGAATTCTGGGAAGAGGAAGGCTGAGTCAGGAGACACCAGCCCGCTGTCCAGGGAGCAACATGTAATGACACACAGATAAAGCCACGTAACACGTGGCGACATAATAGATTAATAGAAATTGGCTAAGTTTAAGTGTAAGAGTTAGTCAATAATAAGCCTGAGCTAATGGCTGAGCAGTTTTAATTAATATATGTGTTTACTTGGGTCTGAGTGGCTGTGGACCAGACGGGACACAGGAAAACTTCTGACTACAGTCTCCCTTAGTGTCGGATTCTTACTTAAATACAATTTGGGGTATATTTTAAGGTATAGAGGCAAGTATAATGGAAGCATGGCTAAACATTGTTATAATCATGTAAGAAAGATAAATGGTAGAGCTTACATTCCTGCTGAGAGATCTGTAGTATAATTCAATATGAGAGCATTCAACATGAGAGCATGGTAATAGCCCTATATTCACTGACCATCCCAGGACTCAGGGCCAAAGACTGGCTTCAGTAACACTACACCCACCGGTGTTGACATATTTAACACCATAACACCAGAAAACAATGTCTTGTTCTCGTCTCTTCTTTATACTGCCTGCTTACAGGTTGACATCACTATCTTATGGAATATGTTTACCAGTAAGTCTTTGGGGCATAGATTTTAACTTTAATGTCTTCCATTTAATAATTAAAATATGAATATGATACTGTTTTAATAAAGTTGGAAAAATGATTGTATCCATTTTCAGGAAAGCAAAAAATATAAGTTGATCCTAACCAGAACTGTAGTTCTGTACACTTTTGTCAAGTATACTTAACCAGAGTCTCTTTGGGATCACTATGTGCTTTCCACAAACTTTATTTTCCCCACTGATAAATTGGTATATCTGGAAGTTGATATATTTATTGTTTTATAACAATCATACTTTAGCTACATAAAAAGCTTAAACAAATATTTTTACATATTTATTGTGAATAAGAAATTTATATCATTTGTGGAATCCTATATATAAATTATTTAATAATTCTCTTTATTATAGTGTACTGGCATGTGGAAAGAATGATATGAATTACGAATCTGTGATTTCTCATCAAGTTATCCCAGACTTAAATAAAGAGACATCAGTAGCATATCTCCAAAGAGAACTGGAAATTCTCAGAACAAGCAATAAAAAGGTATAGAAATATAAAAAGTCTGATTGCTGTAAACAATGTCTTAGCTGTTGACTGTTTCATTTTTCTCTGTTGTCCATTGTTATTCAGTTTTATTTTCTGTTTTAATGCCTCAACAGTAGGCTTGTGTTGCCTTGCCATTCAGGTATTTGGTTCAGTTAAGTGATTGGCTATGAAAATAAGCTCTTTTGCTTATAAACACCTTCAGCAACATAGCAGGATACAAGATCAACTCAAAAAAATCAGTAGCCCTCCTATATACAACTGACAAACAGGCTGAGAAGGAAGCCAAAGATACGTCACCCTTTACAATAGCCACAAATGACATAAAATACCTTGGGATAACATTAACCAAGCAAGTGAAGGACCTATATGACAAGAACTTCAAGTCCCTGAAAAAAGAAATTGAAGAAGATGTCAGAAAATGGAAAGATCTCCCGTGCTCATGGATAGGCAGGACTAACATAGTAAAAATGGCAATTTTACCAAAAGCTATCTACAGATTCAACGCAATCCCCATCAAAATACCAACACAATTCTTCACAGACCTGGAAAGAATAATACTCAACTTCATATGGAAAAACAAAAAACCCAGGATAGCCAAAAGAATCCTGTACAATCAAACAACCTCTGGAGGCATCACGATCCCTGACTTCAAGCTCTACTATAGAGCTACAGTAATAAAAACAGCCTGGTACTGGCATAAAAACCGACTTGTGGACCAATGGAATCGAATTGAAGACCCTGACATTAATCCGCACACCTATGAACATATAATTTTTGACAAAGAAGCCAAAAGTGTACAATGGAAAAAAGAAAGCATCTTCAACAAATGGTGCTGGCATAACTGGATATCAACATGCAGAAGGCTGCAAATAGATCCATATTTATCACCATGCACAAAACTTAAGTCCAAGTGGATCAAAGACCTCAACATAAATCCAGCTACTCTGAATCTGCTAGAAGAGAAAGTAGGAAGTAGTCTTGAACGCATTGGCATAGGAGATCACTTCCTAGGTATAACACCAGTAGCTCAGACACTGAGACAAACAATCAATCAATGGGACCTCTTGAAACTGAAAAGCTTTTGTAGAGCAAAGGATACGGTCAACAAGGCAAAGCGACAGCCCACAGAATGGGAAAAGATCTTCACCAACCCCACATCTGACAGAGGACTGATATCCAGAATATATAGGGAACTCAAGAAATTAAACATCAAAATTCCCAACAGTCCAATTAAGAAATGGGCCATAGAACTAAACAGAGAATTCTCAGCAGAGGAAACACAAATGGCTGAAAGACATTTAAGGAATTGCTCAACATCCCTAATCATTAGGGAAATGCAAATCAAAACAACTCTGAGATACCACCTTACGCCAGTCAGATTGGCTAAGATCAAAAACACTGAGGACACCTTGTGCTGGAGAGGATGTGGAGCTAGGGGAACTCTCCTCCACTGCTGGTGGGAATGCAAGCTGGTACAGCCACTGTGGAAATCAATATGGCGCTTTCTTAGAAAATTGGGAATCAATCTCCCCCAAGATCCAGCTATACCACTCTTTTGGTTTCTATAATATCACTCATTTTCCATAAAGCTCTGGTAATTTATGTTGCTATAAAGCAAATATTCAAATTTCACTATAATAAAACCTGGCTTTGACGTTATGGAATGTGGGTTATATTATCAGCTATTTTCCTGCTACTTTGTTAACTTTTCTTCATTTTTATTAGTATCTATGCATTCTTTCACTTCAGTAATATATGTAACCAAATGTCAAAGTTGCTAATGATGTTATATGCCTTGTATCCTGTCCTACTATTACATGCATCCAGCTCAATGCACGTGTCATGTTTTGTTTCCTCTTGTTCCTCCCCAACATTCCTCTGGTCTGCACATAATTTATTAAATAACGCTCACTTTCTATGGGTTCTTTTAAAAATTCTATATAGTTTTCTGATTTTAATATTCTCATTGTCTGACCTAATCAGACTGAAGCATGAATGTTGTTTCTGAGGGAAAACAACACAGATGACAGAAGTCCAGGGAAGAATGGAAAGAGAAAATAAAAAGAAGCATTCTGTATGAGCACGAGCTACTTGCCATACTTTGATTTAGCACTTATTATGTGTCAATTTGAATCAGGTAACAGTGTCAATTTAAATGAAATATGAGGCAGTATTCACAGTCAGATTTGTATCTGATATTAAGATTATTATCTTAATTGATTTTTTTCAAAATATTAGAATTACTAAAAGAAGCATAAACCTGCAGCCCGTTTTTCGTTTTTAGGATCAGTAGAGCCCTTTAGAATTCTTTGCTTTAAGACACAGGAATGAATGAAGCAGCTTCTGTAGTAGGTACTTTTAGTAAATACTGTTGTTCCTGTTTTGTGTCTGCATGCACATGTACAAATACATATGGCTTATAATTTTTCCATTTTTTAGATCATTTCTGGTAGTCACTACTTAGAGAATATATTGCAACCTGAACTTTTTCCCCTGAGAGTCAGTGTGTTTAAGCAGTCAAATCTAATATTATATAAAGATTTAAGAACAACAAAATCTTACTTTGGAATTAATTATGTATGGAAGGCATTTATCAGATAAGAATAATCTTTTTCTAATTTGTTTTAGCTTCAAGAAAAATTGACTAAAGAAGATAAGGAAAAGAGAAAATTAAAGCTTAAGTTGGAACTCCACGAGAAAGCAGCAGAGGCTGAAATTGCGGAAAGGACAGCAGGTAGGAGCTGAGTGTCCATGTTAAGCTGGAAGGGGATTGTAGGATGTGAGCTGGTGGATACTAGCTCATTGCCTTGTTTGCCAAAGGAGGAGAAGCTTTTTTTCCCTTTTGGCTGCTTAGAAAATAGGTGGCTTTAACATCCTGGTACTGGTATTAGTGCGGGCTTTACCTGTATTCACACTGATTTGGGCATTAAATGCATTGTTAACACCATGTCAATCCAATCACAAAAAGGTTGTTTGTTTTGTTGGAAGGGCCTGAACAAACAAGGGGAAATAATGACTACCAGTGCCTCTACCTTTCAACCAGCAGTTCAAATACCACTTATTGTTTTAGCTCTTGGAGAGGAAATACTTCTCCTTTGTATTAAGATAGTTCTGTATTCATTACCAATGGAGACCGACATTCGAATTTAAAAAAAAAACAACCCGTTTTATGCAGTTAATAAGTTAACATCTGATGATGTAGATGATGACAGATAATGTTTTCCCTGAGATTAAAGTGAAAGGTTGCCACATTTTAATGTTGTACATGACTGCCTTACATTTTGGACTATCTTACTCATACACATGTCTTTGAATGGAGAAAATTTTCCAACATATTTATATGTCAGAGATACACTCATTGGACTCTGAAGTCTGTGGTCTCCAGCTGGGTAGTCATTGTAGCTTTTTTTTCTCTTGCACTGTTTTCCTGTGTTAAGAAAAGTGAACATTTGTAAAATGGTAGATAAGCATTTAGAAGTATTTTAGAGATTACTTGTTCAACAATTTTATACTTTATGAAATTATTTAATGATTAATTTCAAGTTATAATTATGTTTTACAAACTACTTAACTTGGTTACATATATAAAAGAATTAGGGGATTTTAGGTTAGAGAGATGATTAATACAGTTTATTTTCAAAATATTATATGGATGGTAATTCTAAATAAATAGTCCTGTGATAATGTAATTAAGATGAACACAAATAAATAATCTAATTGAATTCTGGATGGCAACTTTTCTATTAATGACAAATAACCATAAACTTTTTGTTTCTTTTTGATAGGGAAATATAACAATATATTTTAAAGAAAATTAATAATACATTAAAATGAATAATACAAGTAGAAGTTTAGAACAATTGGGAAGGTTCCTGAATTTTTATAAAAATTATATGTATTGCTAGAACAGTACTGTAAGATTTATTTTGAAATATATGCATAATTAACTTTCTGTATGTACTACAGAAATAGTTGAATATTTGTGGGGGCTATTCTGACATAGTAATGATTTAATGTAACTAAGTAGCCTATCTCTTGAAGAGACTTATTAAGCAATAATATTTACTATTCAATTTTTGAATAATACAGTTCAGTATGTAGTTCAAATATTTATATATCGTTATGTATTTAAGAATTCTTGATTGACACTTTGAGTAATATGTACAAAAGTGGAAGGAATTTAATTGTTCTTATTAGTCATGTATTTCCCATTCATAAGAGAATATTGTTTTACTATATACAAGGTGTTTTAAATGTCTTATTTCCACCTAACTGATGAAAATAACTGGGTTGTATAGTTTCCCTGAAGCATAGCACTGGACTCAAGATTAAAAAAGAAACAGGGAAAACCTTTCACTGATTTGAAACTCTAAAAACTTCTATCCCTGGTTCATTCTTGAAATTTTCATCATTTCTAAATAGACACAAAGTTTTAATAAACTCATATTCTACCTCTTATGTATGAAGTGCATTCCAAAGCAAAACACTAGGAAGTAAAAGCAATTACATCAGCAGAGTAATAGAAAGAGAAGCAGTGCAGGACTCTGATTGCATGTTAGTGATGCTTCGTATCTTGTAACACAGAAGAACCAATAATCCATGTAAGTCTAGATGTTTGTTTTTATTACTGTACTTCACATTTTTATTCAAAATGTCTATTTGTGAAGTATAAGATGAATATACATGTATCTATTATAATGTTTGTAAGCAAAATATTAATATTTATAAAACAGCTTCCACAAAAAAAGTAAACACTGGATGAACACCAAACTAAATGCTGGAAATAGAAATATGATGCAAAAATATTTGTAGGTTTAAAATTTGTTAATATGTGGCAAATTATCCTCCTACTAGACATTTTCTTGGAATATATAAAATATAAAAATTTGTAAGAATGTTTTTTGTGTTAGTTCTGATTATAAGAATATTAACAAATCTAATGATGGAATTGTTAAATAAATTTTGATACACATTCACGTTGTGAGATGTGACACAATAATTATGAATTTTTCTGAGTAATATTTGCTGATATGTAAAAGTCTTTTATATCTAAAAATTAAGTGAAAGAAGTAGTAAGAAATTGCATTTATAACATTATTGTGATAAAAGAAGCAATACTTATGCACATGTATCGAATGAGAGACAAATCTGTTGGTCTTTTAATGAAGCTGAGCTGAGATTTCCCAGGACCCTAGTAAAAATTCAGATGTGGGTCATGTGCCTGGAGTACTAGTGCCGGGGAGGGGAAGAGAGGAAGGTCCCTGGAACTCGCTGGTCAGACAGTCTTGGCATCCACTAAGCTTCAGGTCCAGTGAGTGACCCTGTCTTTAAAAACACAAGACCTAGAGCAGTAATGGAAAACACTTGACAGAGCTTCTGGCCTTTGCCTACCCACACCTCCATTAAC
The DNA here is from genome assembly GCA_902168425.1 of Peromyscus attwateri. Taxonomy (NCBI): domain Eukaryota; kingdom Metazoa; phylum Chordata; class Mammalia; order Rodentia; family Cricetidae; genus Peromyscus; species Peromyscus attwateri. Next base: position 46,247 of record CABHPP010149468.1, read on the forward strand.
GATTTACTGTGAATATACTTTAAGGGAAGTACACTGAAAATTATGTTAGAAAATTTGGAGACAAGGGATTAGATTTAAGAAAAATTGCTAATGACGTGTATATACTCCATAGCATTTTACTCCATTGTGAATCCAAAGTAAGAGAAATGAAGTAGACAAAGTTTGGTTTGGGTACTGTGGTAAACCTTCATGTGTGTTGTTTTTAGCTTGCTTTGTTTTGCTGTTCATTTCTTACAAAGCGTGGATATTATCACTCTATGTGTTCTTATGTGCATTTGAAGCTCAGTTAAGCCTACTGGCAGATGGTTTGCCCTTTCCTTTCCCACCTTTCAAGAGTGTCATTTCCCTTATAGTCATTGATATTTTCCTAGAGCCTAACTAACAATGCAGGCTTCATTACAAATCCAAGAACTGTATCTTGAGGCTTCATTATGCACTAGATACTGACTGTATGTCAGAAAAAAAGATAAAGATTTGAACTGTTAAGCATTTCTTTTTGGCTTGCAAACACTTTTCAGTCTCAGTACTTCATATGCATATTGGTTGTAGTTAAGTGTTCAGACTTTGTTTTCATACTTTTTTCCCAATGTTTTCTCCCTATGTATAATGATAGTCTAACTCAGCACTGGTTAAAACCTGGTGTAGGTGGCTTTTATTTTTAAGCCAATGCTTATGAAGTGTTTAACTCATAGAAGGTCTCAATAAATGTCACCACATTGTTTTCTGGAGCTGTTCATCAAGTGGACAACATTAAAATGCTTATAACAGATTAGTAGAGGCATAAGCACTTGCTGCCCAATCTAATAACAGGTAGTGGCTCTGTGTTTCTTTATACCTAGTCTGTTTTACAAAGAGTTTATTTGTATTTATTTTAAGTATTATTTATTATTTAATTTGACTACCATAGCTTTTCATTTCCCCTGATTTTCAAACTTAAACTTTTAAAACCTCAGGAAGTTTGTTAATATCTGTAAGAAATTAGGTTTGGCCCCTACCACCAGCTGCAACACTCAGGAGAACAGACCCTGTACCTTGCCTGGGCAGCACAATAGAGCCAGTTCTGTCTACAGAGGTGTGAGTGAGGCAGCCCTGAAGTTGTAGGTATGGGAGAGTAACTTCTTATTCCAGTACTCATCTGTCCTGCAGCTGTGTGGGGGGGTGAGAGATGTCCTCACCCCCACACCCCCGCTCCCATCAATGCCCCAGGCAGGTGGAAGAGCAGTACATGAGGTCATAAGAGCTGGAGAGCTGTCACTGCCCCTCATCAGATGTAGCACTCAGGAGAATGGCCTCTACACCTTGCCTGGTCAACACAGTAGAACTGGCCCTGAAAGGTGTAGATGTAGGAGAACCGACCTTTAGGACATGAAAGGAGGAGAAATGTCCCCACCCCTTGCTTTACTGCAAGGAATGAACTAGCTAGGGCAATGCTGGAGAGCTCGCCCTCGTGGTGGAGACAGGCGAGAGCTGGTAGGCTGATCAACCCTGCAACTACCCAGGCCCAGAACCAGGGTTCTGGTATTGGCCCACACCAGCCAACATCCACTGTATCTTTGATCTGCTGGAGCATGGAAGGGGGTGGTCAGTCCTATGGACCCAGAGCTGCAGGACCTCCACAACACTGGGAAGCAACAGGATGTCCAGGAAGAGTCCCAGTGAGGGCCCAGCATCAATGGTGTAGCAGGGACCAGGGGCCTCGAACCAGACCAATGTTTCTTTGGGATGAGTGCCTGCATGTAAAAATGTATGGATAAAAAGGTTTATTACGGAACGCACTGTATCACACTACTGCTTCCATGATGACATTTTTCGTACCTTCCTTTTTTTCCCTTAAATTTTATTTTGTTTTATTAGTGGTGTGGGTGGGTGGGTGTGATAGAGAGGCATGATGTGAAAGACACAATCCATAAAAAGAAAAGAAAGAAAGAAACTAAGTTTGGTGGTACAGACTCGTAATCATAGCATTTGGGAGGATCCCAGTTCAAAATTAGCTTGAGTTATATAAACACTCACCTCAGGGGAAAAAACATGACCTCTGCAAGAAAATAAGATAAAGGAGAAACGTATAGTCATGAGGTTTTACTTAGCTTTAGAGAAACCACCCCATAAGTTTAAGAAATGTTTGTTTCATTGTTCCTATTGAGGACTTCTTATTCATTTTGACTTATTTAAATTACACACATATATAATGTTATTTGAAAACATCATTGACATGTGTATTTTAGAAGGAAAATAGCTGAAATAGCAAATATTTACATTTTAAAGTATCTCTTTTCAACTAAAAAAAAAGTAGCTATAAACTCCAAACATTTTAAAGATTTCTTTAATTCAGTTGAGGATAATAGTAAGACATAATATTCTGTTCCCTGATTGCATCAACTAATTTCTTTTATGTTAGTGATGTGTTATTAACTTTTAAAAATATGTTGTTCAATTCAATCTTTTCTCTATTCTAAAATTTCTGTGGCATTTCCTAGTGCTTATTGTCTCTTTTGTAGTATTGTTATTATTATTATAATACAGAAACTGTGAAAATTTTATATAACAGTATTTTTCAATACTATTTTATAATGTTTAAAATATCAGTATTTCTTCAAAAGCCTTATTTTTTATTTCTTAGAAGCTTACATTAGAGCCTCTGCTTTATGTGTTAGTTATTTTTCTTTTGTGAATGTCATCCATTAAAGATTAGCTGTGGAAGGTTGAAGCATGGAGAGATTATGAATGACAGAACAACTCCTGTAGAATAATAATCAGTTTTTGGTATTTAATGCTGTTTGACTTTTGCAGACACATTTCTTATTAACCTTTGGTACAAAGAGAAATCCAGGTTCCTGATATCTCATGGAGAAGATGAATTTGAGATCCTCTTCCAATTAAACTGAAATAAAGACAATATTGGATTTTAGCCAAATGATCTCCTTAGTTTTTAAGTCTCATGTTTATAAATCTATCATCTATCTATCTATCTATCTATCTATCTATCTATCTATCTCATCTGTCTTACTATATTTTAACATATAATTTAATGGTTATATATTGCACCTGGCTTACTCGTATTTGACAATGCAATGCAATCACAGTGCCTTTTCTCTTTAGATACAGATTCTTGTCTGAACAGCTCATTTAAATTATTTCACATATACAGATAGGTCATTTTTACTATGGTAGAGAAGGTAAATTTGCTTTTCTGGAGAGCCTAGAAGTTTTGTTGTGATTTTTAAGAGGATGAAAACATAGTCTTGAATCTTACAACCCCGGTTTTTCTGTTTGGTGACAATATAAATGCTTAAAATGTAGATTTTATATCCACAGATGTGAAGACTCCCAACTGGGTAATGTGGAAAAATAAAAGTTGTGCCACAGAAAATACTGACCTTTTTCTCTGGAACTCACATAAAGGTGGGAAGAGAGAGCCAACTCCACAAAAGATTTTCTTTAGCCTCCACACACACCCTGTGACACAAACAACTTTGCATACATATAAACATAATGGGCATACACAATAATAATAAATATCTTTTTAGTTCATAAAATGTTGAAAAATCAAATCCACTCTTAGAAAATTGTAATAGTGTTCTGCAAAAGCAGTTCTGGATGTGATGCCAGCATTGTGATGCCACCAAGAGAAGCATCAGGCAGCCTGGAATGGGGTTGGCTTGCTTGTTTCTGTCCTGAGGCTATCACCACTTTAAAGTTTTTGACTAACAGTTTATGCTAAGGGAGGTAAATTATATATGTAAAACACTTATTATACCAATGGTTAGGAATGTTCATGTGGTCATTTCAGTGAAACAGTTGTCACATTTGCAAGGACACCATTTGCCATCATTGTGTCCCCCAAAAGTTGTTGACCCTCATGTAAAACTGCAATAGTAGATATTCAGAGAATTGGAGATTTGTTTATAAAGGCCTAGCTTTTACCCAGCCTGTTATATTTAAATAGCCACCACACAGATGTTACAAACAGATACTTCTCTCTGAGAAATATCAATCTTTCAAATTACATTGCTTACAGAATAATGATCTAGTGTTTAAACTAGAATATTTGTCAATACACTCTCTCTTTCCTACTATGTTTTAAAAGTGGTTTGAAAACTGTAGAATATGGGTTTGTCAATAGACTTGGGTTCTGCTAAGAAAATATGTACTCTGCTTTGACTCAATAAACTCATACTTAGTATGGTTCAGCTTCTTCATATTTACTCTTGCCCATATTAGAAAACAATTAGCTTACTAAACAAATTTGAGTATTTGGTAGTGGTGGGGTGAGGGTGATCCTCTCTGAATCTTCCTCATTTGAGTAAGAATTATAGGGTATTTGATAACCATGTTTAAAAATGGAGATATCCAAATATTATTGTAAACACCCAATGATTTGTTTTACCTACAATATAAGTATTTTACTTGGTTGGCTTACATAGTAGCTAATAATATTTGTTAATGTAATTTAACTGCTGTGAACCTTTACTGAACAAATATTGAAATTTATTCAAGTCAAAGAAAGAATCTCTAATGACTTTTGTTAAAGCTTCTATTTAATAGTTAAGGAGAAAAGTTTGTATGACATACGAGATGCAATTAACAGTAGATTTTACATTTAATAAAAAGAAAGAAGCATGCGTATTTGCTTTATTCATTCCATCATAATTTGCATTAGAGCTGTGGGTGTTTAATGAGCAAATTCCAACTAAAATGCTATATTGATTTTCTAGTGAACTTTGTAATAGTCATCTACCTTGGAAAAGCTCAGTGTTTACAATTAAGTTTTCTTTACTAAAAATATTTGAGAGTTGCATATTGATCCTTAAAAGTACAGAATTCTAGAAAGAATTGGGTGATGTATAAATTCCCAAATTCACATATAACCTAAAAGGTATTTTGAAATGACCATTCAGTAATGCCTTAATTTTGAATACATTTCTTATTATTTATATTACCAGATTTAATGTTTTAAAATTCTATTTGTATGAGTGTTTGGTCTCCATTTATTTCTGTGTACTCTGTGTGTGCTTGACCTCTCAGAAGCCAGAAGAGAGCATCAGATTCCCTGGAACTTGAACCACCTGATGTGGATGCTGAGAATCAAACCTTGGTCCTCCGAAAGAACAGAAAATGCTCTTAACAGATGAGCCATCTCTCTAGTCCCATAACCAGATTTTGAATGTGGCATGTATGTGTGTTTGGAGCATTTTAAATTTAGCATTCAAATAGCTACATGTTAATCTTCAAATATATATCTAGATATTTGGATTTTAAATAGTCTTATAAAATTAAACCTAGTTTTTTTTAATCATACAAGACCAAATAGGCATTTTTAGCTTTAATCATAGAGATGAGTAGACAGTTGTTTTATCAGGAACCATATTATATAATATGAAGTGCAGCATGCAGTATGTGAACTGTCTGCATTGTTGACTCATACAGGGGAACATGAATTCAAGTCCACCTTGAGCTACATAGAATTATCTTGTCTAAATAAATAACTTAGATTTTGTAACAAATCTGGTCACACTTTGTGTTAATAGGAAATTTTCAGCAGGAAATCTTTTGGCATTTAAAAATTTAATCTGTATTTTATATTGTATGCTAAAAATATTCCACAATATTTAGGGTGATATGATATTTGTGTGCTAATTTGTAATTTCATCACTAGTTTACATCCTGTCTGGCTTACATATTACAAGTAGTGTATAATAGAAAAATTAGAATAACATGGTACTTTATATGAGCTGTCTCATCATGGTATACTGCTTTCAGTGATCTTTTTGCCTCTATTTCTTATTTTTCCTGCCACTATAAAATACTGAAAAGGAAGAAATTTGAATTATTTTAATATATAAATTGTCAAAATTAAAATCACACTTAAATTTTTAGATTTGCTTATTTTATGTGTATGAGTGTTTTTGCCTGCACAAATATATGTGCATGATATGCATGCCTGGTGCCCACAGAGGTCAGAAAGTAGACATGGATCCCCTGGAAATGGAGTTTTGGATGATTGTAAGCTACTATATGGGTGTTGGGAACCAAACCCAGGTCCTCTGCAAGAGCAACAAGCACTTTTAACTCCTAAGCTGACTTTTCCACTTCCAAATCAAATTTTAATTGCTTTGGAACTAAGTCATATTATGGGTATGGTCTGTTAAGTGTTTTGACAGTAGTAGAATTAAAGTATTATTTGTTTAGGATGCTTTTTACTTTTATTTATTTGATCAAGAACTTTTTGTCTAGTTTAAAAACAATCACAACTGATTGTATTACTGTCTTTTGATATACTTACACTATGACTAAAATAGTTTCAGATGCTTACAAAAACAATGTTGCTGAACTTTAGGAAAGTGATGATAAACAAGATATCTTGTCATATACTACGCTGCTTCTATACCATATAAGACAAGTGTTTCGTTTTTCTAAGCTATTGAAGGTTATGGTTATGGGAAGATAGTTGTTTAGTATTAGAAGGGAAAGTAAATATTTTGGGGTACTGCCTCCTGAATAGACGTTTCTGTCAGAATTGCAAATGACTTGATTCCTGGTAGCAGAGTAACATAGATAAGGCCAGCTACACAGCAGGAGGAATGGGGAGCTTAGGTGACTGGACAGTGCCTTCTAACACAGCGCTTCTCCACCTTCCTAACGCTGGGACCCTCTAGTACAGTTCCTCATGCTGTGGGGACCCCCCAACCATAACATTATTTTTGTTGACACTTCATAACTATTTATTTCTACTGTTATGAATTGTAATGTAAATATCTGATATGCAGGATATCTATATGCAACCCCTGTAAAAGGGTCATTCAGTGCCAAAGAGGTTGCAGCCCACAGGTTGAGAACTGCTGCTAACACATGTTAATTAGTGTGATGTGTTCTGTAGACAGTGCTTTGGCTTTTTCACATGGATTTTTATATACTGTTTTCACTATTTTTTCAGACAAAATATTTCTCATTTCTGTCATGATATTTCCTTGATACATAGGGAAGTAATGATAGCTAATTTAATGTCTAAATTTTAAGATTATCTGTCATCCTCTACATTTTTATTTCTAGTACATTTGTTTAAAGGGGTGTGTGTGTGTGTGTGTGTGTGTGTGTGTGTGTGTGTGTGTGTTATGCCACATGTTTTCAGGTGTCCTCAGGGTCAGAAAAAGTGCATCAACTCCCTGGAGCTGGAGTAATGGCAGCTCTGAGCTGCCCAACGTGAATGCTGAGAATCTGTGGTGACTAATCTTGATTGTCAACGTGACTACATCTGGAATCAACTAAAACCCGCAACTGTGGGTACTCGTGAGGGATTTTTTTTTTATTGGATCATTTGAGATGTGAAGATCCACCTTAAATCTGGGACACACCTTCTGGTGAGAGCATAAATAATATGCCAGCAAGGAATGCCTGCAGCTGAGGCATTCCTTGCTAGTATTAAGGCCTACTTCTTTGGAATTCCAACTTATACTGCAGACCAACTGAGACATCCAGCCCTGTGTACTGAAGAAGTGTCGGATACTAAAACTTTCTATTGGGAGACAATCATTATCAGACTAATTGGAACATACCCTGTAATACATTCTAATAAATCATAGACACACACACACACACACACACACACACATACACACACACACACACACACACAAACACACACACTAACACTCTGTAAGTTCTGTTCCTCTAAAGAACACTAAGTAGATTATTGTAACAGAAGTGTTTCTACAGCAACGGAAGTATAAGAATGAATTTTTAAAGTATCTACCTGGAACAGGCTTTTGATTTGTAGATACCTACAATTATTGAAGCCTCTCCTAGAATCATGGAGAGCACTAAAAACCCCATGGTGTGAACTATTTAATGAACTTATCAAGACATATGCGTTTGATTATCCTGATTCACCTTTTGTGAGAAGGAAGGAAACCTATTGTGAGAAGGAATGAAGTGACCATATACATAAAACTTTTGACAATTTGTGGAAAAATAAGGAAAATAATGATGCTGGCAAGTTACAGACTCTCTGGATAAATTGACAAAGGAAAAGAATGGTTGATCTCAGTGATAAAATTAACCAACTTCTAGCATCTCCGGATACAGTAACAAAGGAGAAGAATGAAGTCAGTGATGGAATTGAAGGACTCCAGAGGAGCATAGACAGCCTAAAGTCCTCTAAGTGTGCCCTGGAAGAGAATCCTTTCTCAAGCAGCCATAGAGCTTAAGCTGCAGAAAATGAAACTGCAACCCCCTTCAGAAGGTTGTCTGAATTACAATGAAAATTCAACTTCTAGCCTCAGAAAGTGGTGGAAGTTAAAGTAAAGGCCCTAATTGGTAAGAAATGGGATCCTGTAATTTGGGATGGAAATGTGTGGGCGGACTCTCCTGAGGCTGAGACTTTGAACCCTCCAATTCTGGTGGATTTACATCACCTGACAAAGAAATCTCTCCACCCTTAGCAGAGAATGTACTCCCCCACCCCCTGAAGTATTACACTTTCTGCCTTTGCCTGAGGAAATGAATCTTCCATTGTCTGTAGAATGAGCAGTGACTTTCTCTGAAGAAAATGCCAGGCAAGATAATCCTGATATCCCTCAGGGCTTAGCAGTAGTTGCCTCTACACCCATAACCAGAATTAAGACTTAGAGGGGCAGTAGAAAGTGTAGTCCATGAGGAGGTGTGGCACACCACCAAAAAGCTTATGAGTTTGCTAATTCATTCAATCAGAATTTGGGGGAATATGTGTGGGAATGGATTTTAAAGATGCGGAATAATTGTAAAAGGAACATAGAACTGGATCAGGAGTGAAGATACTAGGTTTAGTGTGGAAGTATGCACAATTGAAAAATGGTGTCAAAAATTATTTGCTTGGTTGTCTGAAGCATTTGTCAAAAGATGGCCTACTGAAAAGGAGCTGGAGATGACAGGTATCCCTCTTTTGGTGTCGATGAAGGGACTTTAAGGCTCCGGGAAAGTGGAATGCTAGAGTGGGTACACCATGCAAAACCTAGTTTTCCACAGCGGGAATACCCAGACAACAGGCCCTTCACTCATCCTGTAACATGAGAAGTGGTGAGCGGAGCACCAGCACATGGGTAGGGCGTTGCTGTTGTTCTTTTCCTTCACCGGACCTCAGGCTTCTAGATATGCTGCTCAATTGGAGGAAATAAGTGCAGTGGATCTAAATGAGCCCAGAGTAACACGTCCCAAGTATCTACACTGAATCACCAAAGAAACCATGAGTATGGTTATTGTAATGGGCAGCACAGGCAAAGTGGTTTCTATGGTGGGATACTGGCTAATCATTCATTGTGTTTCCAGGAATGAAATAAATAAGAAGCCTTTTGCATTTTTGTTTGATCTGTGTAAGCAGAAAAATTCTCAAATAAATGAAGCTACATTGAATCATGGCAAGAGGGTATCTCAGTCTTTGATTAATTTCCAGACTTGAGATAGTTTGCAGACCAAGAACCCCTTGATTGAAGGGACTGCCAGGACCCCCAAAGAAGGCTCTTGATAAAATACCAGAAAGATTTACTGTTATCTTTTCTCTCATCCTTTCCCAGAATGACTTACTTTTATAATGGTAACTGCACACTGGGGGAAAGAAAGCAGACTTTCCTGGATCTGTTGGATACAGGTTCTGAATTGCCACTAATTCTGAGTGGCGTAAGAAGCATTAGGGTCCTCCACTTAGAGCAGGGGATTATGGAGATCAGGTGAGTAATGGAGTTTTGACTGAAGTGTGACTCACAGTAGGTCCAGTGGGTCCCAGAACTCATCCTGTGATTCTCTAGCAGCACCACCACCACCCAGTTCCAGAATAAATAATTGGAATAGATACACTTAGAAGATGGCAGAATTCCCACATTGGTTCCCTGATCTGGAGAGTGAAGGCTGTTACGTTTGGAAATGCCAAAAGGAAGACAGTGGAAAATAGTGAACCAAAACTATCATTACATCCCTGGAGGAATGGGAGGAGGTTCGGACCACATCTCTCTTTAACTCTCCTATCAGGACTGCACAGAAAACAGATGGATCATGTAGAATGACAGTTTTCTATTGAAAACCCAATCAAGTGTTGAATCCAACTGCAGCTACTGTACAAGACATGTGTCTTACCTGAGCAAATTAACGTATCTGGTACATGATATGCAGCTATTGATCTAGCAAAATTTTTTTTTCTCAGTACCTGCCCATAAAGACTATCAGAAGTAATTTGCTTGTAGTTAGCAAGTCCAGCAGTATACTTTTACAGTTGTACCTCAAGGGTATAGTAACTCTCCAGCCCTGTGCATAACCTAGTTTGCAGGGATCTTGATCTTCCATCTCTTTGACATAATATCATACTCATCCATTATACTGAGGACATTATGGCGATTGGACCAAGTAAGCAGGAGACAGCAACTACTTTGACTTTGCTGGTGCATATATGCATGGGAAGTAAATCCATCCGAAATTCAAAGGCCTTTGACCTCATTCAAATTTCTAGGAGTCCAAGGGTGTGGGCTATATAGAGATATTCTTTTTAAGGGAAAGGGTAAGTTATTGCACTTGGCCCCTCCCACCACCAAGAAAGAAGCACAATGTTTATTGTTCATATTTGTATTCTGGAAACAGAACATTCCTCACTTGGGTATATTAATTCAACCCATACACCAAGTGACTCAGAAAGCTTCTAGTTTTGTGTAGGGCCTAGAATAGGAAAAGGCTCTTCAACAGGTCAAGGCTGCTATGAAGACGGCTTTACTACTTGGAGCATATGATCCAACAGACTCAATGGTACTTGGGATGTCAGTGGCAGATTGGGATGCTATTTGGAACCTTAGGCCCTTATATGTGAATCACAGAAGAGACTTGGGATTTTGGAGCAATGGCCTAACTATCATCTGCAGACAACTATTCTCCCTTTGAGAGACAGCTCTTGTCCTGTTATTGGGCCTTAATGGAAAATGAATGTTTGGCAATGGCCTACCAACTTATCATGCAACCTGAAGTTCCCATCATGATGTGGGTATTATCCGATCCATCAGCCATAACCTACGACATGAACAGCAGCAATCCATTATCAAATGGAAGTGGCACACATTGCCTCATGGGCTGTGTCCTGATTGGTTAACTGACAAAGAGATGACTAGAGCCTGTTTTACTGTTATGTAGGCACCACCCACAAATGGACGACTACAGCATTACAACCCCTTTCTGGAACAATCTAGAAAGACACTGGTAAAGGGAAATCTTCACAGTGGTCAGAAGTTTGGACAGTACACATGCTTGTACATTTTGTTTAGAAGGAGAAATGTCCAGATGTTCAATTCACTGACTGATGGGGTATAGTCAGTGGATTGGCTGGATTGTCAGACACTTGGAAAGAGCGTGATTGTGGAGAATCGGTGAGAAAGACATCTGGTAAAGGATGTGGATAGATCTTTCCAAATGGGCAAAGGATATGAAGATACTTGTGCCCCAGTGTAATACTCATTGAAAGGTGACTTCATCTGAGGAGGAGTTCAGTACTCAATTAGATAGAATGACCTGTTTGGTGAACAGTCCAGCCTCTTTATCTAGCCATCCCTCTCATTACTCGATTGGCCCATGAATACATTGGCCATGGTTGCAGAGGCTGAGGGAATGCCTGGGCTTGACAACGTGGACTTCCACTCACTGATGCTGGCCAGGCTACAGTTGCTGCTGAGTGCCAGCTCTGCCTACAGCAGAGACCAACACTGAGCCACTGATATGGCACTATTCCCTGATTAGTGACTAGCCAGAGATCTGGTGACAGGGTTACTATATTGAGCCCTTTCCTTCATAGAATGAACAATGATTTGTTCTTACTGGAGTAGATGCTTATAGTGGTTATGGATTTGTCATCCCTGCATGTAATTTTCTAAAATACATATTGTGTTTGCAGTTGTACGTGGGAGAGTTATGTCATGTTAGGTGTAATTATAAACTGATTATTTTTTTCATTTGGAAAATCAGAATGACATAGGGGATATCATTGGGTGTCATATTGACAAATGGTGCACTTGTGATGGCTAATTTTGGTTATCAAGTTGACTGCATCTGGGTTCAACTAAAACCCAAGCAGCTGGCCGCACCTGTGAGGGATTGTTTTGATTGTATCATTTGAAGTGGGAAGACCCAACCTATAAGTCTAGACCATTTGATATCAGAAGACCTAACCTAAATCGGAGCTCCATCTTTTGCCACACCTTTTGGTGGCAGCCTGTCTAAGAGGACACTGAAGAAGGAAACTTTGTGTGCTTTCCCTCACTCTTGCTGGCAAGTTCATCTATCCTGCTGCTGAGACATTCTCTGCTCTTATTAGAGCCTACTTCTTTTGGATTTTTAACTTATACTGGAGACCAGCTAAGACATCCCAGCCTTGAGGACTGAACAACTATTGGATGCTTGGAATTTCCATCAGGAGACAAGTCTATTTTTAATGTATTAAATCTGCTTTCACTGAAAACCCCATCCATGTTCAAGCTTTTGCTTTCAGCCACAAAACTGTTCAATGGAACTTGGGAATATTTTGCTGTAGTCACTCTAAGATTTACAATTTCTGATGTTTTTCCTTCATTTTCCACTTTTTATCATTCTTCCACTGTTTGAAGATTTTCTTTCCCACTTCCTTTTAGTTGCATTTACTGGCTGTAAATCCATCCCTTTAAATGAGGATGTCTTTTTATTTCATCTTCCTTAGTGGGGGTCATGTTTAGGCAGCACATTGGTGAGATTTTAGGGAGTATATACTTCTTTGGGCATTACCAGGAGATACAGTATCACAGCAAACTCCCTGTCCCTCTGTCTCTTGCAGTCTTTCTTTCCCTCCCTCACAGTGTTTCCTGAGCTTAGGTGCAGGACTTGTTTTGTAGTTGTATCAGTGAAGACTGGGACCCACAACTCTTTATTTTGATTGGCTGTAGGTTTCTGCATTGGTCATTGTCTGTTACAGAGAAGTTTTTTTTTTGATGAGGGGTGAGGACTGTACTGATCTCTGGGTGTAAGGACAAGTGTTTGAAATGTAGTTACGAGTTATGCTGGTTTAGTACTGTGGCAGTTGTTTCTCTTTACCACCACCTTTAATTTAAGTACACCAATAGCTGTCTTGAACAGCTCTATTAATTTATAACAACTGTAGCATGAGCCTACTATTTTATAAATTAAAGGGTATTTTCCATATTTTTAAGTTTATGTTATGCTTTGACTTTAAATAAAATGTAGGACAACTATCTAGGTATTTAAGGCCATATTGCTTAACATTTTGTAATATTTTAAGGTATTTGCAAGGTCTTAAAAATTACACTTAAGAAAAGTCAGTTTCAGATAATAACCAAGTTCTCATTAGAATAAAAGATGCCAATCGAAATGCAATCTGCTTCAAAGATGCTTCCTGTTCGGTGTGAATGTACAGTGTTATTCACATCGCACTCACTGAACTGCTGTCCTGTTGTGCATATGCATAAATGGGAGAGTTCCTTTAGTTTGTAACTTGCTATTTCATTTCTGTTTTTCTGCCTCCCATAGTTAATTCAATTGCCAGGTGGCAATTCTTTCTGAATGTGTTCTTTCCTGTTTGTATTGATGGACATTGGGTGATTTTTAAGTTTTGTTGTTACAGAGGATACCACAGTTACCACAGTCAGTATTTTTATCTTTTTTTTGCACTTGTGTATATGAATGTCTTTATATAATATACCAGAGATTTTCTAGATTACAGTAGGAATATACTTGATTTTAATAATGTTATTACCCGGGTGGTGGTAGTACATGCCTTTAATCCCAGCACTCAGGAGGCAGAGCCAGGCAGATCTCTGTGAGTTCGAGGCCAGCCTGGACTACAGAGTGAGATCCAGGACAGGCACCAAAACTACACAGAGAAACCCTGTCTCAAAAAAAAAATGTTATTAACTTGTTCTTCATATGCTATACATATATATGTATAATTGTAGTATTTAGAGTCTCATTTTTTAACACTCACTGTTTTTAAAGTTAAGCCCTTTATACATACCCAATATCTTCATGTTGTAGTAGTTATTAAAAATGCTTCCTCAAGTCATTAGTTAGTAGTAGTTTAATTAGATAAATACCTCTTAACGTAGTAGAATTAGTTTTTGCTTTTACTTGTGCGTTTCTCCTTTATTTTCATTGATTGTGGGTTCTCTCATTTGTAGCTCTGGTTGAAGAAGTGTATTTTGCACAGCGAGAACGTGATGAAGCTATTATGTGCAGACTGCAGTCAGCTCTTGAGGAGAGAGATGAAGCGGTTGCACGTGTGAAGCATATGGAAATGTCACTAAAACTGTGCGTATACACTTAAAATTGTGTGGGACAGAAACATTATAAAGTGTATGGATGTCTGCAGTGGTTACGTAGTCACCTGTGTTACTGCTCCTTGTTATTACATCGAGACAATTCATATCCCTAGGATAGTTTCCTAAAATCCAGGCATGCTTGTGGTTTGCCTGGCAAGGATGATAATCAAATCTTTAGGAAGAAAACGGTTACTTCTTTCGAGTTCTGTTGCCAGTGTCTGTTGTCTTACCCAACTTTCCCATGTAACTCTTCTCATCACCTCCCCTTAATAGCAAGGTTTTTATTTGTTTGTTTGTTTTTTAATATACTGGTGTTTTGACTGCGTGTGCACCATGGTTAGGGATAGGAGCTCATCTCTATGTCTCCCTCTCAGCACTGGAGCCCCATCTGGATGGAACCTGTGTAGGCCCTGTGCATGCTGCCATAGTCTCTGTGGGATCATATGTGTGTCAGTCCTGTCGTGTCTGGACATCATTAGCAGAATTTAAAATGTTATTGATACAATAATTGAGTCTAAGAAACTGCATATTTGGTAACTCAGTTGATTCTATGTGGTAAATAAGACCATATTTAGAAATTCTAGAAATACTATTCAAATTTTTATATGTGAACCTAATTTCTTATTATTTTAAGGATACTTATTAATTTATTGTGTTGAGGTGGGAAGGGGAGTTGAAGGTGTGAAGTAGGTATGGGTTTGTGTATGCTACCACAGCTGTGTGGTGGTCAGAAGACAACTTTTAGGAATTGATTATCCCCTTCCACTACATAGGTCCTAGGGATCAGACATTTTCTTTATGGCTGTGATATTCTTTGGATTTAAATATCTCCTCCCTCACACCTATATGTTAAAGGATTGGTTTCCATCCTGTGGCAGTATTGGGAGGTGATTAAAGCTTCCAGAGCTATGATTATTAGAAAGTTAGGTCACTAGGGATATGCCACCAAGGGGAATATTAGGACCCCAATTCTTCCCCTCTCTGTCTTGGCTTCTTTGTTACCTTAAGGTCAGCAGTTCCCACCTCAGCATGCTCCTTGCCTCACCTGAGCTCAACAGCAGTAGAGCCATATGACCTTGATCTAAAACCTCTGAAATTAGGGCTAAAATAAACCTTAGGCTCCTTTAAATTGATTGTCTCAAGCATTTAGTCACATTGTCAGAAAGCTGAATAACAGCCTCAATGACATTCTTTATTCTTTCAGCTGCTAGTCAATATCTCAAGTAGTATATAGCTTGGCTATTGTGAGTAACATCACACTAATCAAAGGAATGTAGTTGTCTTTGACATATTGATTGTACTTTCTTTGTATATATACTCAAAAGTAGATAGTTAGTTCATATAATAGTTCTTTTTTTTTAGATTCTTTACTATTGTCCTCTATAATTTATATATTGATATATGTTCCTACCAGTAGTGTATGAGCTCACATTTTCTGCATTCTCATTTAGAATTTTTTTTTCATTTTTGATTGGGACAAGATATCATTGAGGCTTTCATTTGTGTTCTTTATTTACTAGTAATGTTTAGCTGTTTTTTGTATACTCAGTCACCATCTTAACCAGTAAGAAAACCACCCTTATTCCAAACATTGTATCTTTGTTTTTCTGTTTAAATATAAACCTACTTATCTACAAAGATAGGTTCTTTGTGATATATTGGTTTATCTATAAAATTAATTTTATAAAAGACATGTTATTGCTACATACAGGTTTATTTGAGAGGAAGTGTAGTACAGAAAGTAAGAGCCCTGGATCCAGCAATGTGTCCTCAAAGCTTAGATTTGTTGCTTCCTAGCTATTTACCTACAGTATGATCAAATTACACAGGGTCTCTGGGACTCAGTTACTGATCCATCAAATAGATAAAATAAGGCCTACATAATGTAAGTTGTTACTTGTTACAGAATTACAGTTCGCAATGGCAGAGGATAAATACTCTTATTCCAAAAGGGAGGATCGGGAGAATGGCAAGAGTAGATTGGAATAAAGCAAGACTTTTACCCAGCAGGACAAATGGTGGATTCTGAAGCTCTGCGTTAGGCACATGGGGCATATGGTCTCATGATATGAATTCCAGTGGGCTTGAGTTGATCCATCTTTATGGTGTTTTAGCTACTTTACTCGTTGCTGTGAAGGAAATGCTTGAGAAAAGCAACTTAAAGACAGAAGGCTTTATTTGACATACAGTTTGACAGGATACAGTCTATTGTGATGGCAGAAGTGTAGTGGTAAGAGCTTAAGGCAGCCAACCAGTAGAGAAAGATAAATGCTGATGCTCACCTTGCTTTCCCTTTTTCTTCATCCAGAGACCTCATGCTCACTAGCAGGGCACCTTTAGGCTGGTTCATATGACCTCAGTTAAGCCTGTCTAGAGAATCCCTCGTAGCTTTCATAAAAGCTAGTCTTCCAGGTGATGCTTGATTCTGTTAGGTCTACACTCAGTATTAACCATCACAGTAGTCCTGCAGTTAGCAACATATGTGGCCTCTCTGTTGTGCTGTCTCCATTCAGTGCCTACAGTTTTCTTTTGTAGATTTCCAATGTTCCTGTAATCTCCAACATTTTGGGTTCTCTGTTGTAACTGACTTTGTACTCATAGGTTTTCATATGAGCTCCATAGAGGCTTATTGTAAAAAGTGCACCGAAGTTCCACATGTCTTAGCTTCCCAAGCTCTCTCATAAAACTTGATCCACACCTCTAGGTTGCACGACTCTTCCTAGGAGATGTGACTAAAGAAACGATTCCACCCATCTACCTTAGTGAACTAATCAGTTTCATGGTGTTGATGATAAGCATAAGCATAAAAGAACATGGGTGGCTCAAAGGCAGCTACATAACTAAACAGCCCACCCCAGCATGGGTGATGACTTCTGAAAGCTATACCTCTAGAGCTGTCTGTACAGCTTGCTTGTAATTCAGCTTGTCTGAGAATCTGTTCTCCCTAACAGTCATTACTGCTTTTAAAGCCTTAAGGAGTAGATCTGTAAATCCTGTAAGTCTCATTGACTTCACAAGTCTTTTGTGCCTCCCTCCAGGAGGGAATATTTCAGTTCTGAGGAAATAGCTGCACAATATTCAAGGACCCCATAACTCATGCATTCTGGGTGTCTGAAAAACCAGCATCGTGTGGAAGACACCAAGTTCTGTTGCCAGCCCACTTGGACCTCTGACTGATGCGGCACTGAACTAGGAACAAAAGTTACATAGACCCAGGCATGGTGGTGCATGTCTTTAATCCCAGAATTCCAGAGGCAAAGGCAGGTGGATCTTGGTGAATTTGTAACAGCATGGTTTATATAGTGAGTTGTAGGCTAGCCAAGACTGCTTAATGAGACCCAAGTTTTCTTGGAAGCTCAGTTTAAGCAGAGTACCCTGAGGCTCCATTTTTGGATGCCATCTTTTTGTATTATTTCATATTATTATTATTCCAGTGGAAAGTGCAGAGCATTTCTAATGGTGCTAATCTATTTAATAACATTGCCCACTTTGTCTTGATCTGCCTTGTTTGTATCTGTAAATGCTCCCACCCCACCCCTTTCCTTGGGAGCTCCTTTTCTAGCCAAATTGTGTTTTTCAACTCCTTTGCCTTTTGCTCATGATTCTTACAATAAACGTAGCTAAAAGTAGACAGCAAGGACTATGCTATAGGCTGGATGTTATGCTATCTTGATGTTTTCTTTACCAAATAATTAGTCCCATGTTTTTAAATTCATCTTTGCTCAGATTTTCAGGACCTGCTTAGACATAATTCTTTGCCCAATGGTAACACAAATGGCATATAGTTCAGTTGCCAGTAGAGTCCTGTTCTAGCCTGAAAGCTCACAAGCTAAGATTTTACTACATGCATTTCTCTAAGTGATGTGGTTTTTATATTTCTATCTGAATCACCCATTAAATAATACTTACAGAATTCTTGAGTCACAGTAGTTTATATCTTCAAACTCTTGCATACTCCTCCCACAAAGTAGTTCCAAAGCCCAGGAACCCCATGTTAAGTTCATCACAGTGACAAACCTACTTCTCTGCACCAGACTTTCACTGACCTTCGTGTGTCTTTGACTGCAATACCTGATAGAGGCATCTTCAGAAAATAAGAGTTTGTTTTGGCCCACAGTTGAGTAGGTTTCAGTATTTGATGATAAAGGGAAGGCATGCTGGAGTGGCCCAGTCCATGACGTAGGAGCATTTGGCAGTGGCGCTTCCTTTGCCGCAGACCAGGCTTCAGAAAGTATAGGGAACAGGGGCTAGACTATAGCCTGTCAAGTTCTGTTCCTAATGCCCTACTTGAGCTGGTAGACCACCTCCTACAAGTTCCACAGCCATTGCAAACCATGGGGGAACCAACACTCAAGACATGAGCCTATGGGAAGCATTTTCATTTCAAACCATGACAGTATGTGGGCATAAGTAATGTGTGTTCCTTTTTGTTGTTGTTGTTCTTCTCTGTATTGGTACTCACTTATTCCATTACCACTGAATGCAAGGCCTGTTACAACACCAGGGTTTTCTTTTTACTTCCATTGAGCATAACTTGTCATATGCATGTGGGATATTTTGTGGACTATATTGTGTTGTCCCATTTGTGTGTGTGTGTGTGTGTGTGTATGTGTGTGTGTGTGTGTGTGTGTGTGTGTGTGTCTGCCTCTTTGCCAGTGTTATATAGTCTTAATTTCTGAATCTTTTATGCCTTAAAATCATATATTACTCTTCCCACTTTTTTATTATAGAATCATGTAGTTATTCTAGTACCTTTACCTCCTAAATATATTTTAAAATCAATTTTTTATACCCATAGAATGTTTTACTGGACTCAAATGTTTTTATTTATATTTTTTGGATCACAAACTCTTTATCATTTGAGGTCATTGTTCTGCTTCTTACTGTTGCACTAACTTTCAGAAAATACAGAGATAATATTGATGGATCAAGGGATAACTCAAGAATTGTGACATTTCATGCATGGGCTTTTCACTTAGACTGCAAAGTTGTCAGTCAGAATTTGCATGGTATAGGAAATCAATTGAAACTTGAGCCCATGAACATTTACTTCAGCAAAATTCTTAACTAATTATCATAACTATGTTAAGTTAGACTGCAGTAGGCATTATTATGAGTTTATAAATGGCTAAGATTCTTTTGTCTACTTACAAGCCCTATATTAGTGAGATATAGTTTATTGCTTACTGGCTATATTTTATATAATATCATCTATTACTTTAAATCTTTAATATAACCAGAAATTTTTGTTATTTTATACATTCTTCTTGTAAACTTCACCAACCTAAGATAATTTTTTTTTATAAAACTGAAGGCCTTATATATTTTATGTAGTTGTTTTATGTTATTTCTTTTGAAAAGATAGAAAGTCTAATTTTGGTATGACAGTAAATGATAGAGTGCATGGTTTACTTGTTGAAGGCCTAAATATAATTTTCTGAAAATAATTTTATTCATTTCTTACTTCATCTTTAGCAAGACAATTAATGATCCAGTTCAGAAAACTATGTTAGATATACTGACTTCCATCTTTTAATGTATTAACATTAAAAATCTTGTCTCACTTTTTAATACTCTATTTCAGGAAGAGACAATGATTATGTTATGCATCAAACCTGTCACCTATTTCTGTAAAGAAACTTTGATTAAAACCCAGCCACACCCATTCTCTTGCCTGTTGTCTGTTTTAGCACTACAAAGGCAAGGTTGAGGAGGTATGACAGAGACTAGAAGCTAATCCAGATATATTTAGTGTCTGCCTCCTAACTGAAAAAATTTACTGATTCCTGTTCTATTTAATTTAATTGAGATATTATGGCACTAACATTTGATGTCTGTGATAAATACATCCACAAGACTTTATACGCAAAAGAGAAATAAGAACAGCAGTCTTTTATAAGTTTATATTATGCATGCATTAACATATACAGATTTTTGGATCTGAAGCTTTTCTCAGATTAATTATGCATAATAATAATAATAATGATAATGAACAATATTGAGAACAAAAATCAAAGGGGTTGGCTTTGTTCACTTCTACTGGGCATGTTAGGTCTGTCACATAAGGCTCACTAAAAACAGTCCAAGTTTATTTACTAGCAAATTAAAATTATTACATATTATTTTAGGACTGATCACACAATTCTTTAAAGTCTAAGAAATACATTCACATGCCTTATAATTATTTAGTGTTTGATAAGAAATCAATTTTAACTTAAAAATTGTCCATTACTAGCTGCGGATTTTAATACTAGACTAAATTCAGTTATCTCAACTGTTTCTAAAATGTGAAGCTGCTCATTTAAAACATTTGAACTCTTTATCTTCCTCTCCTTAAAGTAACAATTTTTCATATTTCTATACCCCAAAACAACTTATAAGTATTACATAGAAATCCCACATATGCTGTGTTCTGTTGATTATCTCAGATATACAAATTGGGTAACATTCCTGTATTATTATTTTTATTTGGTGGGAACTAAAACAGCAAGCTTATTACTATAAGTATCAAAATCTTTTATAGATTACCAGAAGTCTATCAGTGTAAATGTTTGATTATCATATATCCTTTCACATTTTAATTTTGTATTTAATAATTATGAAAATTTTAAATATTCATACTGATTTTTCTGGAAACAACAGTGATCAGTTTTTAGTTTGATTTCATCTACAAAAGTTTAATACTAAGGTATTTTACCACATGTGATTCCATTTAAAATTTTATGTAGCTAACCAGTAAGTGAAGATAAATGCTACCAACATTCAAGTACTTTCACTGTGACCATAGTGCAAGAATTCTCATTTTCTGCTATGCTTTTGAAATGAGTACAAAACAAGTGGCTACTTTTTTTGTCGAACAAGCTTTTATTAAGTAGTATGTCTGAAAATGTAATTGACTTGGGAGAAACTCCATAAAAGACAAGACTATTTGCTCTTCTGGAGATATGAATGGAAGCAGCTTGAGAGCCACTGCTGTATGTAATTAGGGTCACTAGATCTTACTGTTGAGTCATAGTATGCCAGTGTGGACAGACATAGAGTTTTCTGCTTGTGTGTTTTTCTGTTAAATCACCATGTTTAAAAACAGCTATTTTTTCCATGATTGTAATGAGATTTACCCAACTGTGACATTTGGAACAATTTTGTGGAGTATTTATCAATTGTCTCTATTATTTTTTAGTTTCATCCTTTTTGTGGTAAATATTAAATCCCTAATGTGCAAATATGGAGAGGGCTCTGAAGATGGGAAATTTATCTGTAAACTTTTTAGTACAATTTAAAAATAATTGTCATTTACTAATATCCATCTCAATTTGTTCTCTAATTTACTTAATCTAATCATTGCCTAAATTCTGTTTTCTAAGATATATATATATATATATATATATATATATATATCACTTAGAATGTCTTTTCCGTTAGTACATTTACTCAGTTCATCCATATTAACAAGCATTTCAGTAAACATGATAATTCTTATTTGAAAATGCATTTATGGAGAAGAGAAATGTCTTTCTCTTTCAATTGAATGATTCCATAAAATATGAAAACAGAAAAATAAACACTCATCTAAAGTATGGTCCAATTTTGGTCAGCTTGTATATTTGGTGTGTTTGTATAACAGGTGCAGAAATAGATTTTCAGATTTAATTTAGTGTAATTATTTGTCATTGCTTTTGAGGAATCATAGTTAAACTTTGTAATAAAAAATGCTTACTTTTTTTTTTTACTTGTGACAGTGTCCAAAAAAAAGAAAGGAAATAGTTTCTTATCAGAATTGAAAGAACAGGAATAAATATCATGATGAGAAAGAGTGCTTCTATCACTGGGGAACTTTCTTCATCTAAACACATATGAACAATTGATCCTTGTAGTCATATATAGCAGTAAACATTAATAACTTAACAGTCTGAAGTCAGAGCAGAAGATAGAGAGCATTATTGGAAGACGGAGTCGAGCAGGTGCCACTTTAATATGTTCAGTGTCATGGTTGACTCTAAAGACTAGTCGAATGAAATTACTTGAGGTTCTAAAGATTTAAAAAGCGAACTCATTTTGCTGCACTAAGGAAATGCTACTGATCAGGCTTTCTGTGTCCCTTTTTTCTAGGCTAGAAAATATTAACCCTGAAGAAAATGACATGGTAAGCCATTCTCTGAGGAGATTTCTTGATGTCAGTCTTATATCTTAGAGGCTTAAGTTCAATTGAGTGGGTTTCAAGAACTAAGATGTGGGAAAAAGAAGAATTGACACACTAATAATGTACATCTTTGCTGCAATATGAAAATTCAATAACTTCACTCAGTCAATTTACAATTCACATGTGCCTATTAATTAAAACCCTATATTAAATAAAATATATTAAAACCTCATGTCTGACTAACATATAATGGTGTTGGTAGACATTACAGGAATTACTGAGCAGAATAAACAATGCAGACACTGGGATAGCTATTCAGAAGAATGGAGCTATAATTGTGGATAGAATCTACAAGACCAAGGAGTGTAAAAAGAGAATAACCGCAGAAGAAATGAATGCACTGATAGAAGAGCGGGATGCGGCTTTGTCTCAGGTAACTGCTTGTACCCAGAAAAGCATACAGGTGCCATTTCCCTCTGTTTTAAAATCCTGAAACCGTGACTTTTGCTCAGATAGTCTTTATTTCCCTCTTAGAATCTTATGTAATCATATAAAGAAATGTGTTTCCTTGTGACACTTCTCTCTCTCTCTCTCTCTCTCTCTCTCTCTCTCTCTCTCTCTCCATTGTTCTTATCTGCTATCTAATTCACACTAGTTTGTAGTAATCAAGACCATATTTCAATATATTAAAATATTTGAATTTCTGCACCACTTTTATGAATATGCATCCTATAATTTAGTGAATAATTTCTTAGTAAAGCAATGTTTTATCAAATGTTAACCTGCAATAAAATATACTTGCTTTAATTAATCACTTTTATATTACATTTCTTGTTTGCATTGCAGTTTTGTAAGTGCTAAGACTTTTGTTTGTTTTTGGGTTTTTTTGTTATTGTTGTTGTTTTTAGTCTTTATTCCCAGAGCCTATGTTGACACATTTTGGGTCAAAAATTAGCATATTATTTGATGAACATACTTACACCTTCTTGCTTTAATTCAACTCTGATTTTTTCCTTGAGAATACTGCATCTATCACAATCCTCTTAAGGAGTTTCAAGTTCTCCTCCACAACATTTACACCACTGGGCCTCCTTAGTGTGTTTTGGTCTTTGTCCTTCTTTCCTTACCAGGCACAACTTTGAAATCATGCACAAGACGACACTGCCCATATACCCTGTGGCTGCAGTTAACACATAGAGGATGTTACAGCCCTTGCTTTGAGACCTTTTCAGAATCTGTTTCACTGTTTCTTTCTTCCTTCTACTCCTGTCAGTATTACCAGCCTCTTATTTCCTTTGCCTACTGTGTGCCATGTACTCTTTATGCCATTTTTCTTGTGCTCATATTCTGTTCTGATTGTTACCATTCTCAAATTCAAGCATCTTCATTTAGGACCTCCAGCTTTCTTAGTTCATTTTCTCTGGAGCTTTATTCCAGCAAGTTCTCAATTTCACTAGTGCTGTTTCAATGGATCTTACTGACTCTTTTTTTAATCCCAAATTCTTCATGTCTGTTTCTCACCTTATCTATCTTAGCTTCCTTGGCTCACTATAATTATTACCAACTTTCACATAACTTCAGTTCTCTCTTCTTTTATCAACTAATTTTGTTATATAACACTTTCATACATATGTATAATGTTTTCTGATTACTGTTACCTTTACCTACTCTTATCTCCCTCCAATCCCTGTTTACACCACCCACTACCAGTTACTTTCCTAGATTCATGATGGGTGTGTGTGTGTGTGTGTGTGAAAAAGAGAGGGTTGGAGAGAGGGAGAGAGGTGGAGAGAGAGAGAGAGAGAGAGAGAGAGAGAGAGAGAGAG
>CABHPP010149469.1:0-41781 GCA_902168425.1 Peromyscus attwateri
TAACCCTGACTCGGAAAGACAAACATGGTATGTACTCACGCATAAGTGAATACTAAATAAAAGCAAAGGATAACCAGACTACAACCCATAGCTCCAGAGAAGCTAGCTAAAAAGGAGGACCCTACGAGGGACACATGGATCACCCTGGGAAGAGGAAACAGATGAGATCTCTTGAGTAAACTGGGGGCAAGCAGGGGAAATAGAGGGTAGGGCATGGGAGATGAGAACATAAGGTAAAAGGACAGTCGAGTGGGAACACATGTGGAGTGGGAGAGCAATGAAAGAGATACCACGATAGAGGGAGACATCATGGGGATAGGGAAAAACCTGGTGAGAGGGAAGTTCCCAAGATAATTCCTTATTCTCTCTATTTTCAGTGGTCCAATTCCCTGGCTCCTCACAGATTCTAAAGGCACCCTATGAACTACATCTTTTATTGCAAGTAATAAATATTTTGTAAATTATAAGTATTTTGCACATATATCCTTTCACAGTTGTATTTTGTCTCTTGACATCCTTTTAATCTCCTAGTATCTGTATCTTAATTTCAGATTCAACCATTGTTTCCCTTAACAGTAGTATGGACAAACTGACAAGTGTGTGTGTGTTATGAATGTTATCTTACAAAAATATATTTTTATATGGAATATATAAATACCAAAGAAAAAGACTAAAATTTGTGTACAAGTCTCTGCTGAAGGTCAATCACTACACGAATTTAGGAATTTTATTTCACAAAGGAAGACTTGAGAACACATTGAAATTAAACCATATGCCTCAAATTAGGGTATCATTAAGGAACTGAGTTTAAATACAACTAAGGAATCTAATACCCAAAATCAGTTTCATGAGTACATGCTATGTTCTAGAAAAATTAAGACAGAGATATTGTTCTAGATAAAGATTTGTTACTCACATACACAGGATTTTCCTTAAGGAGATTTTTTGTCATGGAAACTTTGCATATAAAATTATTATTATTCTGAATAAATTCACTATTATAATTCAGAAATTGTACTAATGCCTGTAGATGTATCCAACCGTCATATAAATAAGAAACACAGAACCAATGCAAAGAAGAAAGCCAAGAGGTCAGAGCTAAGAGCCAAAACCTTACCCTTCCTCCTGCAGTGGTCCTACCTCTCCGAAGGAGCTGGTACTTCCTGTGTTAAAGTCTTTATATAGTCTCTGTTCTGCCTTCTCATTGGTTGTAAACCCAACCACAGGACTGCCTCATTACAGCCTGTCTGTATAGACCTCCAGGTGTTCTATGGTTGGTAATGAGATTAAAGGCATGTGTATCCAATGCTGGCTATATCCCTGGACACACAGAGACTTACCTAGCTCAAATGTACACCACCACTGCCCTGCTTTCCTATGGCTTGCTAATAGCTCTGACCCCCAGGCAACTTTATTTATTAACATACAAATAACATTTTGGTACAAAGAAAATATCACCATAAATGCCTATTTGTTAAATATTATAAAAACAAGGCAAGCATGAGTAGTTTATTAAAATTTTACTTATGTTTTAAATTAAGTCGGTTTTTAACACTTTCAAATGAAGCAAGTACACCATTCTTTTGACAATGCATGACATTCTTTGGTGATGATAAAAGGAAGTGCTCTTTTGTTTTTATTCAGCCACCTTCTGTGTGTAACTGTGCTGATACTTGGGTCTTTTGATTTTATATTTCAGTGGAAAGAATCATCACTAAATATTTTTTTTCTGTTTTTTGAGTTACATGTTTGATTCGCTGTGTGTTCTATTATTCAATTTATTTTTTACCTCTTTCTCTACATGATCTCAAGGTTGATAGAAAATTCTTTCACAAGTTTGTGCATTTTTAAAAAAATCTGACTTGCTTTTGTAGTGTTTACATTTATGGATACTAGGAAGGTATGTTTCCATTTGTCGATTTTGAAATTCAAGAGTAAAATTTGTATTTATTTTATTTAACTCTTACCTCCGCATACACATTTTTATTTTTATTACCTTTGGAATGGATATCACCTATGATTTCTGTGACCTGACTTTATATTTATGTAAATCTTACTTTCCCAGATTTTCTCATAGAAATTACATTTATTATCAAATATATGTGGAGGAACATTTTTCAAATTATGATTTGCATTTTCAAAAATATTAAAGGAATTAAAATTTTGAACATTTTCACTTGGTTCATATTATTTTTATATTTAAATGTACAGGGAGTAACAACATAGGATATGAAAGAAAGATATTTTTATGTGTTGAAATGAATAAGCTTTATCCATTTTATCTAAATACTTAACAACTGTCTAGTGTTTGCAAACCCAATATTTATTTTAAAACTTCTTGAGATATTTTCTTTGCCACTTGATCGGGTCATCTTCCATAAACTTAACATGTACTGCCATCAATGTCAAATTTGTCTTGACTTATCATATTTCACATTTAAGTTGAGATGTTCTAATTTTGAAATAGAAAACTATACTTTATTATCTTTTGGTTATCCATGTTTAAGTTATTATAAAAACATTTGTTGCTTTAATAAAAAGATGTAATTTGGAAACATAAATGTACATGTAGTCAGTAAGTATGTGGAATAGATTTTGAAGGTCGATGGTATAGGAAAGTAGATAGTATATATTCTATATATTCTATACTATATATATAATATAGAATCTTTGTTTCTGAGGAAAATCATATAGAACCTTTGATTCATATCTGGTCTTTCATAAAAAGTGAGCATTGATCTAGATTTCTAAGATAAATAAGTTGCAAAATTGTTTTCATTCAGGAGTGATGTAGCTTTACCTTCCTAAAAAGAATAAATCTATTTAAAATAGTGTTTATGGGGCTGAAAAGATGGCTCATTGGTTAAGAGCACTTGCTGCTCTTTTTACCACAGTAGTAAAAACAGAAGTCAACTTTGGCAGGAACCTGAAGCAGTAGTCAAAATTGCACCTACAATAATAAGAAGAGAGCAATGAATCCATGTGCCCAGCTACGTTTTTCATTTTTTGTACAGTGGAGAATCCCAGCCCAGAGAATGGTACCACTCCAGGTAGGTAGTTCTTATCCAGTTCTTAATCAAGATAATGCCCAACAAGCATGCCTAGAGGCCTTTTTCCAGATGATTTTATCTCACAAGTTGATGATTGAGATTAACTTTTACATCTAGATAGTGAAGCCTTAACTAATTAATCTTTATCAGTAAAAAATTGGGAATCAGATATTGGGGTAAGAGCCTGAAAGACCAGAGAAGCAGGGGAGCAGCCAGCCATTGTCTCCTACCTCTTCTTCCAAAAGGGCAGAGATCCTCTCTCAGTCTCATCCTACTATTTCCTGTCTCCTATCTGTCTACAATCCTCCAAACCTCTATGGTTAATTCTGGTCAGCTAGGGGCTAGCTCTGCCCTCTGACACAAAGCAAGCTTTATTTGTCAGAACACATCAAAACATCACACAACAGGATATAGTAAATGGGATGGAATCTCTGGCATGTTCTTTAAAAGAAACCAGGTTCTCCCGAAATTAGAGACTGAGAACGGAAGAACTTATGCTTATAGGCAATTCCTAAATTTAGACAGATTGAAAATGTGAGAGGGATTATGGAGGTAGTAGCTGAATATGGTCCCCAGCCAAACGCTAGAGTAAGAGGAGAGGGATATCACTCATCAATACTTAGACCTTAATTCTTCTAAAAAGTTCAAGGAGCCTGGATGGGCATCTCTTCTGTCCTTTTAGATCCCTGGGATGAGGATAGGCTTACACCACATACTGTTTTTACTCTGTGAGGCCCTAAAGAGAAAATACAGCTAACATGATAATGTCTATTTTAAGTGATAGATATGTGGTTATTCAGCACCAAAACATTCTTTTTTTTTTTTTTTTTTTATTCACGGGGAAACCGGTCAAAGACTCCCTTTAATACTCAAATACACAAATGCTTGAGTTCCTTATATAAATTGGCATATAATGTACATATAACCTACAACCTTTAAATCACCTGCAAATACTCCTGTAACCTTTAAGTTATCTTGAAATTACTTATAAAACACAACATAATAGAACTATTTATTACACTATATTGTTTAGGTAAGAATAACAAGAAAAAGTCTGTATGTGTCCAGTACAGATGAAATTTTTTATATTTTTGATCATGTTTGTTTGAACTTGAAGATGTAGAATCTCCAGATATACAGAAGCAAGTGTGTTCTTTTTTTTTTTTATCTCAAGGCAAGCTTTATTTTTCAGAACACAAACAGAATATCACACAACAACTGTGAAAAAACAAATCCTTGGGCTATATAAGCATATGTGGTGCTGCTCAGTCATATATATAATAGTTCCACATTTTTTTTCTCTTTTAGGAATCAACATACAGTTTTCTACAGTGGGTAAAACAATTTGCATTCCTACCAATGACATCATGTTGTTGCTTCTATTCAGTTTCCTTGCTAGGTAACACAGGTACCCTGATAATCCATTGTGATTTTGATTTGCATTTCCCTGACAACAATTGACACTGAACACTTATTCATAAACTTGGCCACCATTTCTGTCACTTTGACAAGGCAGCTACTCAGTTCTTTTGTGCATTAACTTATTTATTTATTTTTTTTAATTCTATGACATAGCCTTTATTTAACTTGTTCTTCCATTACCTAATGTGTTCCCAGATAAACATACTATTGCTCCTTTACACTCTCCAGTGTCTGCTCATATCTCACCTTCTCACAAAGGCCATCTGTAGCCTTTTCATACAGCCAGCAATGGTTATTTCACATTATATTCTACCTCTCTACCTACAGCATCTAAAACAGTACCTGGAAACATCTACTCAATAAACATACAAAGCAACAAAACATACTGTACTATTTTCCTGTGAGTAAAACATTCTTTATGAGTTATGATTTTGGGTAGATTTTAAGTAAGAATTCCCACCAGATCCAAGCTTTCTCTATCTCTATCTCTCTCTCCCTTCTTTCTTCATTTCTGTCTATTCTCCTTATATCTCTCAGTCCTTTTCTGACATGAAAATTCTATAATAATGGCATTATTATTAGAAAACTCCATCCTCTTTCTATTGATTAAAACTTGTTTTCTCTATAGTTAAAATGTTCATCTATGAATTGGTCTTCTTCATCCCTATGTTTGTTTGGTTTACTTTGTCTTTTCTTATATTAATTATTCAAACATTCATGTCAATCTTATTATCTAACAAAACCACCATCTTATATTTCTTCAAGTTTTCATTAATCATATTCTTCTTTGAGAGGGATAAAATACATAAATAACATGCATTACTTAGTATTAAGCAATTGTGTTGATCCATTATTATGTAAATGTAGGTAAATCAGTAAACAATCAAGAACACCAAGATATAGAGTATTTTCTTCTTGGGCAAGTATAGCCATTTTATGATGGATTTTTGTAGGCAGACTTTTCTTTCTTGCCTGTCAGTTCCCAAATAACTGACACAGAAATTCAATATTATTATAAATGCTCAGCCAGTAGCTCAGGCTTATTAATAACTAGCTCTTACAACTTAAATTAACCCATATTTTTTAACCCAAGTTCTACCACGTGGCTCATGGCTTGTTATCTCATTTTATACACATCCTGCTTCCTCTACATTTGGCTTGAGACTCCTCTGATTCCACCCTTCTTCTTCCCATTGTCCTTAGTTTGGTTGTTCTGCCTATCGTTCCTGCCTGGCTATTGTCCAATCAGCTTTTTATAAAACTTCACAGTGTACAAAAGGATTACTCCACAACATTTCTTCCTTTTTGTCTAATTAAAAAGGAAGGTTTTAACTTTCACATAGTAAAATTATATACAATGTTTTAATAATCTAAGGCCTTTCATGACAGTGAGACATGTCTTTTCCTGACAACACAAATTTACTTCAGAGAAGATGATGGCCATTGACGAAACTGCATATAGAGTTTGCTCTCTTTGTGGCAAAAGTTAACCACTGGGCAAGAAACTGTCCTTGCTTCAATTGCTGAGAGTATACCCTCCAAACTGAACCAGCAGAATGCAGAAGAAAGCAACAGACAAACTTTGCCAAGACAAGATGGGACAGTCTTTCAAAATTCCCTGCTTCTCGGAAATGTCTGTCGGATATACCAGGCCTGTAGACCAAAATTGGATGCCCCAACATTACAGCAGAACCAGGGTGATTGTTCAGGCAGCCAGATGTCCCTGTCATTAGGTAACATTTCACTCTTCTGGGGTCTTTGATGGAGTTGAAGCCTAAATAATTAGATTTAAAGTTTTTCTTAATTATGATAAATAGGTAACTTGGATGTAAAAGTTTAGACTCACAAAGACAAGATAGATAATAGAATATTTTTCCTGATTTGGCCAAATACAAATGGGCTGGATTTCTTATTTGATAACAGTTTTGCTATATATGGTTTTACTATGTTAAGGTTAAAAATCTTCCTTTTTAATTAGACAAAAGGGGAAAATGCTGTGGAATTATTCTTCTGTACACTGTGAATATATGTTACTCTCATTGGTTAATAAAGAACTGACTGGTATATCACTAGGCAGGAAGAGATTGGGTGGGATGGCCAGACTAGGAGGATGCTGGGAAGAAGGATGATGAAGACTGGACTTGTGAACAGATGCAGAGAGAAGTAAGATGAACATACTGTACTGACAAAAGTTACCAAGCTATGTGGCAAAGCATAGATAAGTAATATAGGCTAATTTAAATATAAGAGTTAGCTAGTAACAAGCCTGAGCTTTACAATTAATAAAGTTTTATAATTATAATATTTATAATTAATATAAACCTCAGTGTGTTTATTTGGGAGTTGCTGTTGGGGCAGGAACTTCCACTTACAGATTTATTTTGCCTAATTTTGAATATTTTTATGGGTAAGAATTATACATAATTATTTCTATTAATATTTTTTCATTATGAGTATTTTTTAGATTAATCAATACCTGTGTTATGGTTGTTTGAATAGGAATGGCCCCCATAGACTCATGTGTTTGAATATTTGGCCCATAGCGAGTGGCACTGTTAGAATGTGTGGCCCTGTTGGAGTAGGTGTGGCCTTGGTGGAGGTAGTGTGTCATTGTGGAGGTGAGCTTTGAGGTCTTATATGCTCAAGTTAGGCCTAGTGTGACAGTCTCTTCCTGCTGCTTGTGGTTCAAGATGTAGATTTTTAGCTCTTTCTCCAGGACCATGTTTGCCTGCATTTTGCCATGTTTCCCATAATAATGGTAATGGACTAAACCTCTGAACTGTTAGCCAGCTGCAATTAAATGTTTTGCTTTATAAGAGTTGTCATGATCATGGTGTCTCATTACAGTAATAGCATTCCTAGCTAAAACATGCGTGTCGTAGGTTTAGGTACTTTTTAAAAGAAGCTTTTATTATTGGTACAGTGTCCTATGCATTTATCCCATCCCTGAAGAGGTAGGTGCATCTGTATGAGTTTTGACTATCCTGGTCTACACAGTGAAACTCAGGCCAATTAGGGTTACATTGTGAGACCATGAACATCTTCTGTGGCTATGCTATATGTTGTTAATTAATTTACTTATTGACAAGTATCATTGTTTGTTCTCAATTTTTTTGTTGCTTTACATAATATCACCATTAACTTTCTCATACTTTCTCCTTTGCCTTTTGTTGATGTATATACTTGTTGAGGGCTAGGCTAATCCAGGGCTTTTCAGGAGATTCTGATGGATGGAGAAGGAACATAACTCCTTCTCTAAGCCAGGAATGTGCTTTATGGAGCCAGTAATGGCCTAGGGCCCATAACCTTGAACGAGTTTCTTCTTTGTATTCTGGGAATCCAGTTCTTTCCACCATAAGGGACTATGCTTATGTCTCTGAGCTTGTTCTACAACACTTTAATATCCTGTGTTCTTATGCAACATTGATTGATTAGCGTTCCCCTGGCTTCATCCCATTATATGATAGTTTCTTTTGACTTAGTCCAATTTTCAACCTGGAAATAATATACAAGATGCTGTCCTTCTTAATAAGCTTGTTTATCATAAGACATAGCTTATGCAAGACCTCCTGAGCCCACATGTTCTCTCTGTTTATCCCTGATCCCTTAGATCTTCCTTCTCAGGCCCCTGTCACTTAAGGGGTAGCCTATTGGTCCAAGTCATACATTCATTTATTTTGAATATATATTAGAAGGGAGAATCATGAATTATAATATTCATTACGTGCTTAATAAGAAACTTCTAAATAGGTGTCTAAAACTGTATAATAGTATGCTCATTTATGATATGAATTTTTAAAGGCCAGGAAGATAGCTCAGTTAGTAAAGTGCTTGACTGCAAGCATGAGGACTTGAATTCAGTTCCCAGAATTCATGAACGAAAGTCACATACATGGGTGCCTGTTTGTAATACCAGCTGTAGGGGAGTGTGGACATGTAGATCCCTTAGGTTTGTTCATAAGCCATCCTAGCTTACATGCTAAACTACAGGCCAACGAGTCCCTTTCTCAGAAAATAAAAATGGGGAGGGCAGAGGCTGAGGAACAATAACTGAAACTAACTACTTCATCCATGTATGTTGTATACACAGGGGCATGAACACCGTTATGTAAAACAGTCTATTTTAGTTTCTACACATGTATATATTGATTAGCATTTTTTAATGTTGCTATTTCATTTTATCCAGCTGCTGTATTATTATGTATTTAAATGCTTTTCCTTCCTGGAGAGCGCTATCTCATAATGTTGGTGGACATTTGAAAATTATTTTAATGAAATTTTTTTCTAAAGACATTTACAGGAGGAAAAATTATACTTTATAGTACTGTATGTGATTTTATTGAAATCTAATTGTGTGGAAAATGGAGATGTAAACAGACCTTCATAGCATTGTATGATGAAATGCTGTTAAAGAAGGCACAGAAGGGTGAACCCCACCCCAGTTTGTCTAAAATCTTATTGGAGAGAATTATACTGAAACTACTTAAAAAGGTTTTAGATTTTGTAAATGTATTTTGTGAATGTTGAAATTCTATTCCCATTTCTTTTCTTTGCTGGTTCATTCTCTTAGTATTTAGGAAACTGCATAGTACTTAAATTATAGACTTTTACTAGTAACTTTATGTTACATTGATACTTACTACCAAATGTTAAACCTTTAACTCCACAAAATTATGAACTACATAAAGGTGGACTTAAAATAATAGGAAAGAGTGCCACATGGGATCTTAGGGCATTATAAAATATTCCAGTATAACATTAATATTTTGTTTAATTTTGAGATTATAATACATCAATTTTCATCATTTTCACCTTCACTTTTCAACCCCTAATCCCTCTCCCCCACCCCCCTCCTTGTACACACACACAAACATACATATTTATATTCATAAGTATATAAATACACCCTGATCAGTCTGTATATTGTTACTTGTATGTGTGTTTTCATGGCTGACCAATTGATATTGGATAACTGTTGTGGGATATTCATTTTGTACACTGTGAAGATCTTTCTTTGCCAAAGCGCCTTCTGATTCATTTAATAAAGCACTAAATGGCCAATAGCTAAGTGAATTAAAATAGATTATAATCTTATGTAAAAAAGAATTATTATTGGCCAAAATACATATAATTAATTCATCAAATACTATTTAAAATTTGTTTTTATGCTTATTTTACACTGTCTCACTTCCTCATATGGTGTACAGCCTACTATATTATAAAAGCTAGCTTTAAACTCACTGTGATCTTCCTGTGTTAGCTTTCTAATGGACAGAATAAGAGATTTTTATCATATAAAATCAAATATTTGTCTAACTCTCTGAAAGCTAGGTATTTTTTTCCTTCTTTGTTTAGACATAACTTGGAAGAAAACACACATAAATGTTTTCTGTTTTAAATGTTATTCTTAGTTTAAGCTGATAAAGATAATTGAAGCATTTTGATTGCTTCTGTTTTGAATTTTGAGTGCCATCCATATTTTACTAATAAAGATACAATGTACAGCTCCATTGATCTATAATACTGATTTTCCTGAAGTCTGTGAATGTGGTTCTGTGGTTAAGAAAATTGCTGCTCTTCCAGAGGACTAGAGTTCATTTCCCAACACCAAAGCAGAGTACCTTACAACCATATGTAAGTCTAGCTCTTTCAACATGGTCTTCTGGCTTTTACAGGTGCCTTCTCTGATTGGTGCATACCACACACAGACATACACACATCATCCTAATTAAAAGGAAAATAGACCTTTAAATGATTTGCTTTTATTGCTCACTGCCAATTGATTCCTGAATATCAGAGTTTGTGTCTTATATTAGGTTTGCTTGAGTTAGCTACAAATTATGAATACATATACGGACCCATTACTGACAAATTGATTCGAATGCAATTATCTTTCTTCTTTTCATATCTGGACCAATGCAGTGAACATGTAAACAAAGAAGGCAACTGCAGGAAGTCACCACAAATAGTTTCTCTTCTGATGTCAGCAGTGCTTATCAGCTAGGAGTATAAAACTGGAAGATACCACTGTAGAAAGGAGGCTGGAAGGTGAGCAACACCCACTCTCAGAACACAGACAACTACTTAAAATGCAGTGTCAATTGTGTAGTGCAATCAGTTAAAAGTGTTAAGTGATTCAAGAGAGAAACAGCAGCAAGGAAGACCTCTTCCTTATTAGTGCAGTCAGAACAATATGGTTTTATCATTAAAAAATGGACACCCAGCAAGCAGAGAAAAGACCTATGACCATTGCTGCCAGGAAAGTGCTTCAGCTACCAGGGAAGAAATGCAAATGATGCATAAGTCAGGGGTTCAAGAAATGATAGAACAGATCCCAGGAGAGAGAGAGAGAGAGAGAGAGAGAGAGAGAGAGAGAGAGAGAGGGAGATCATTTAAATGTGCATGAATAAATATTCATTCCATAATCTAAACACACAGAGAGATGATCAATTTTTGATAAGGAGGCCACATTTGGAGTCAATATGCAGAGTGGTTACGGGCAAGGACTGTGGTGTCCTAATGTTAGTATCCATTTCTATACTAAGCCATCCAGTTCTTAGCTGTTTTCTGATAAGTCTGGTTATAGATTAGAAATCTCTTTTACTCATAAAATGAGAACCATGTATGTCTAAAAGATATGTTCACCATGGTTCTGAAGGATTATCTACCTCAGCGGTGTTGTTTACCTCCATTCCAGAAGATGGTAGTCACTCAGTAATACTTGTTCAGTGAATATATGAATGGATTATGTAAGTTTGCAGCATACAAGAATTTAGATTTACAACTACTAAATTATAGCTGTTCCACATTTGTTATTTTGTTTTCAAGTTCAATGAAATAATTAATCTAATCAATAATTATAGTTTTAATGTAACTGATGATTAAGGCTGTATCTCCTCATCATTGTTGGATATACTTTGAACGACTGCTTTTATTACCTGTACTCAACCAAGTCCTATTTCTCTGTAAAAGTCTTCCTAGTTCTTAAAACATCACTGAATGCTCATTTATGGATAGTAACAAACGGCACTGTTGAGACTGCCACTTTACATTTAGTTTTTACTTCATGCACATTATTTTTAACTACTTACTTTTTAAGCAAATTAAGTTATGTGAATATGTGGTACATAGTGATTTTCTCTTGGGGACATAAAAATTAGAGCTTCAAGCAAGTTAGGTAAGTTCTGCCACTAAAGAACATCCATAGTCCTTAGAAGAATTAATTTACCCTCTGGCCTTAAACTCACTATAGCTCAGGCTGGTCTCAAACTCAGGATCCTCCTTCTTCACTAATAAGCTTTTCTGTATTAACTTTCTTAGTTCTTAGTTTTTTGTCCTTTAGTGGATTTTTTTCAATAAACCTGCATTCTCAGAGAATTATATTTTTAGATTAATAATATTTTGTCTTCAACCTAATTAATTTAAGTTCCACCAGGGAAGGATTAAATTCTGTGTGATTTGTTGATATGAACTAGTAAATCAAGTGGGTGGAAAACAGTATGGCATGTATGTGGTATATAGTTGATATTTTCTGAAAAGTAAATTTAGTTCTACTGCTTTAAAAACATTCCTGAATAAATTCTTCAACTGGAGATACAGTTTCACACTTTGAAATAGGGACCGGATCATTATCATGTCAAATGTTACCTCTGATGTGCATTGGTAATTCATTCTTGTACTATTCTTATATTAGAAAAATAATTTTGGACACAGAGAAATAAAATACTATTTAATACATCACAATTTGTTAAATGAGAGTAATTGATGTTACCATTGCTTCCTTGTGAAGTGGACTTTTTCATCATCTTTGAGTTTTAGAGATAGTCATAATATATTATAATTTGTCAAGTTTTACATATAATATAATACAAGAATTATATGAGTATTTCTGTGTCTGAGTTTTAAAGTAATACAAGGAAATATGGGCAAATGTTATGCAACCCTCTAGAGAGGTCCTGAGGCATGAGGATTGTGGTGTGATAGTTAGACCCTTTGACACTTCATCAGTATTTGCACATTATAGTGCTACTCATCTTCGGCTGCAGGGTGAGGTAGATGTGTATTGTGAATCTAGTTTTCCTTTTACAAAAATGAGGAAGTCAAAGAGTATACATTCAAGGATATAGTCTAGGTTATTGATCTGATATTCAATTCATAGTATTTTATTAGCATCTTTAAATCTTTATTCAGACTCAATTATTCATGGTTCATCAGTATTGACTGACAGAAAATTTAGAGTCAGTTTAAAATCTAGGGATCTTTGCTGAATTGCATTTCTAAGCAGTTGTCATTTCAAATACACACTCAAAAACCAGGATGTTATACATTTATTTATTTAGAAGTACAAACCTCTTTGTTATAGCTAGGACCATTGTGCTTGCTATCTGGCTTTTAACTCTAGAGTATAGAGATCATAATTCTGACATTGCTTGCCCTGCCTTCCTTAGAGAATTGGGTTGCTAAATGCATTAATATTATGCTTGTGCTGTTCTGCATCTCAAGTAGGGAAGATCTTTGAAAGGTAGATGATGCAGTATTACTTTGAATAAATTAAGGAACTAATTAAAAATTCTGGTTACTTTGAAAGGTTGTACTTGAAATATAAAATTTTAAAAGGCATTGCTTTTTTTAATCTCATAAGCCCAATAAGTTTTTTATGTATAATAAAATTAATATAAACTCACAGTTATGATTACAGAATGCTTATTACCTTGATGCTATTAATTTGTAAAATCCAAAGTATATTTTTTTCTTGCAATTGCTTTAACTTTAAAATAATTAATTGATAATTCATATATAATTTCATATGTGTGTGATATATTTTGATTATATCCCCCTCCAACTATTTAACGACTATTAGCAATTTGCTAATAGTTAGCAGTTTCTTCAAAAAATCAAAAATTACAAGGGAAAATACGAAACATTGAAACCCAACTCTCTGTCTTTATCATGGGGTACAAGGAGAGTATGAGCAAGAGGACAGTGAGGACTGCTGGGAAACAGTGTCCTCTGGACAGGGCAGGGCCCTTGCACCCATACACTCTCACAACTGCGGTTTCCTGCATAAAACATGATACACCTAGTCAGTGTTCCAGTATGGATGAGAAAGGGGTCATAGAGTCACAGCCCCAGCTGAAGAGGGTTAATTTTTTAATATTATGTTATTTGATCCTGTAATAAATCTTCCTTGTGAAAAATACCAATAAAGGAAACATTAACAAACAAATGTTAAATTGTATCTTTTACACATTATAAATTTTATACATTTTTAACTTCCTTTCATCTTGTGATTTCTCATATAAAATTCAGGTGCAGCTACTTGTCAGCAAGAGTCTCTTCAGGTGACTTGGGTTATCATAAATTATTGTGAAGATTGTTGAGGATATTTTCAGAACACATACATAAGTCATTTTGTAATTCTGTATATCTTACTGTGCACTGATTTTACTATAAAATAACCTTAACTTTTATCATCAGCTTGCTACTCTTCTGTATCACATAATGTTCAATAGCCATGTATAAAACATCTGATGATTATGCTGTTTGAAATCTAGATTGCAATTTAAATAATTAGGAAACTGAAATATTTTTCTTGCATGTCATTTAAAAATTTCCTTTCCCAAATACTAAGACACATTTCTGTAAAACACTGTAATTGATTGCTACCAACACATACCAGGTGTCATTTCTGATTCTATTAAACCAGAGATTCAGTTAGTCACACTAATAAAATATTCTTATGTGAGGATTCAGTGCAACTGCAATGTTTACTTTGATAGAACGAGACAGGCACTATCAGTATATTGTCTATTGGATCTGATGCACAATAAATCAGATGAAAAACCAGCTTTCATGCTATGCTGCAAAAAAAAAATGACAGCCAAAGTTTGAGTCTTAGACCTCCTGAAAAATTGATTTTGATTCTAGATACAAATGCCTGAAAATAATTCTTTCATCTGCCTTCACTATGATTTGCAGTGTGTTTGGGTTGTTTTATTGTTTTGTTTTTTATTTTTTAAATTTTTGACAAGGCCTCATTGTGCTACCAAGCCTGGTATGAACTCTGTGCTACTGCCTGAGCAGATATGGGCCTTGGGCTACAGATGTTTGCCACCATTCATGGCTATAATTTGAATGTATTAATCTTACGATAATAAACATATCTATGGCTAGACATAGAAGTGTTTTTATTTCTGTCAGAGAAGACTAAATATTATTTTCATACCTTCATTTCAAAAGTCAATTCAGTTTCAAAACATCAATCAAATAATCATATGGATAAAATGTAATTCACTTTCAAAAGTATAAGCACTTCTTGGTGGTATAACAGATGCAATATCATTTGAGGCCTTCTGTATTCAGAGAGAGCATTTAGCATGCTCGATTTAAAAAGACTTATAGGGTGTACCTCATCCTCCCACTTTTGAAAGTTTCCCAGTAATATAGAAAACTGGGTCGAAGTCATAACACATGTATGTTTCTAAAAGTAATTTCATGAGGATGGCAGATAAAAGCAGTATGTGACGTTACTTGTACAGAGATGCAATTATTTTACATGAACAGCATCTGCTGTTGTCTCGGCTGCTCTTCAACTTGACATGTATTTGGAAGGAAAGGGAAGCCGCATGAGAGTAGCTTCTTCTCACATGCCACACCATGTGGGAGTCAAGTTAGGCTTGTGACTATGAATCAGTCTTTGTGCTCTTTTCTGTCACCATGTTAGCATCAACCATCCGTCAACTCAACATCTACCTCGTCCTTTTGTCAAATTTCTTCTCCGTGATATTTTTGAAGGAGTTCAGTTTCTCTGAGTTAAAAAAAAAAAGTTGTTCCTGTAGTCTTTTACAATTTGCTATATATGTCTAAGAAAGAAAAAATTAGACCCAGAACTGGATGTGTGGTGACTGTTGATAAAGAATGCCAAGCTGGAAACCCTATAAGGTGCTTTTCCCCAATGACAAGGAGTAAATAACTCTCTGAGTTTCCACTGAAGCATACTTTAAACAGTGAACTTATAGACATTTTAACTAGATCCATGATGCAAGAGATGATATAAGCATAAAATTATATGCCTTTTATTTGAACTTAGTATTCATTATTGAAATTTTAGTTTGTATAATCTTAAGACAATGAGAATAAATTTCAAAATAATGAAATCTACCAGGTTAGTAGCCTTAAAATTAATAACGGTATTTTTTTCTAAAATTTATTTGAAGCTTTGCATTCATTTTAATTACTTGTTTTTCCAATTAGATATTTTACATTGATAATTTTGTACAAATGTTAGTAAGGCAGATATTTAATTTCTTAACAATCTAGTAATAGACTGCTTTTAATATTTAAATTCTCATGTAGAAAATACTAATTTTGTAGATTAAAATATTTAATCAAAGTCTGTCTAAACAGTAGTGTTATGTGAGTCACTTTTGAAAGCGAAAACAGTATTGTATAAAGTAATACAAATATTTAAGTTGCTCATAAAATATCTGACTATTTTATTGAAAATCAACATTTAGAGAGGTCAAACAAAAATCCATGTTCTACTTTTAAAAATGAGATATTTTTCTTTTTCTTTTAAAATATATTTCTGTCATTTCTCCCCTTTACCCTTTCCTCTCTCAGCGCTTCCATGCCCTCTCTTCATCTCACTCTAATTCATAACCTCCTTTTCTATGATAACTGTTATTACATATAGAGAGATGCAACCCGCTGAGTCTGTTTAGAGTTGCTTGTGTGTACATGACTTCAGTGATAACCACTTGGTATTACATAAATAGTCAGGGTCTCATCCCTCAGGAAGACTAGTTCTCCTCTTTTCAGCAGTGGTTATTTATCTGTAGTTCTTTGTCTAGGTGAAGCATCCTGTGAAATTTCCCTCTTTCATGTTATTATGTCTATTGGTGTTTTCCTCTTAGGGGTTTTGATTAGGCGGCCATATTGTGGTAGCAAAGCTCCAAATCTTCAGGGTGAGCAAATAACCTTTGAAGCAACAGAAACTAGGAAAACAAAAAAGCATCTCGGGGAAAAGGTTAGAGAGGGGAATAGCAGGATGCAACTTATATGAAGGGGCTATAGAAAAGGGACCTTATTTGGGAAGGGACCTTAATTGGGAAGAGGAGAGATAGGTAATACAGAAGGAGATGGAGGTAAGTGGAATAAATAACAGTATGCTTGATAAATCCTTAAGAAAACAGTTCTTTTTATTACCTAAAATATATATATATATATAACATGTATAAGTATGTATGTATGTAAGTAAAGTCTTTGCCAATTGGGCTGACAATGCTTCCCCGAGCATTGTAGACAATCTAAAAAAAAAGCCCCACTACCAGGCATGAGAAATCTGTTTCTTAGTTGTTGGTAAGGAGAATCTGAGGGATTTCCCCAAACAATACAGGATATAGCTGTTGCTTTTATTTACCCCCCAGAGGTTGAAGGTAAGTCCCTATTGCTGAAGATACCATGTAAATTAAGACACAGGACTCAGAAGATCCATGCTGGATCTGGCCTGAACGTGTCCTCCATGAGTACTTTTCATATTACTAGAAGTTAATATACAGGTTGCCAAATTGGTAAAACAATCAACAATTCTACCCAGCTATAATGCCCATGAGCCACAATAATGGCTAGCCCTGCAAGATATGGCAACAAGTGCTTTAGGGGCACTCAAATCCAGGTGGTAAGCTGCAGCTCTCTGATTGGACTTGAGACCTGCTCAAAAGAAGGGAAATCATGCCTAGTGCTGAAAATGAGCCAACTTCCCATGACTGACGAGACCAGGGATCTTAGAGGAGACCCTACTCCCACCATTTCACTAAAGTAGATAATTCCTAACTGCATTCTAAAAAATTATCCTTACACTACAGATAAGTGAAGTTCTTGCTCCATCATAGAAACTACCCTTG
Source organism: Peromyscus attwateri (assembly GCA_902168425.1). Lineage (NCBI taxonomy): Eukaryota > Metazoa > Chordata > Mammalia > Rodentia > Cricetidae > Peromyscus > Peromyscus attwateri. The sequence continues at coordinate 17,378 of CABHPP010149469.1, forward strand.
CAGTAGACAGAGGCTATCACAGAAAATCAGTCATGTTCTTTGAGGGTTTAATTTGTTGGTAATGATGATACTGAATGCAAGAATGAAAAATTTTATATGATTTTATGATTTTAAATCATGATTTTATAAACATTGCAATGTACAGATTTTTTTATAGAAAATTCAACTAATATGTTTTGAAGTTTCTCATAGGCCAAACCAAGTTAAGAATAATATTTCCATTATCCATCTAACATGTAGATATATTTTCATTACATACACATATTTCCAGGAAATATTCAATGAAAATATTTGTGTTTAACAGTAAATATTTATTTTTTTAATTCTGGGAGAAAAAAAGAAACTTTCTTTAAGATCCAGGAACCACTCATAATTTTATAAGCATGGCTATCTTTTACATTTTGTAAATAAAATGTATAAATGTGTTACTTCTTATATGATGGGTCAGGACATAATACTGTACGTGTCATGTACATTTTATTTTCACGTATATTTTGTGATCAAACAGTTTTAACATTATTATTAGTATTTAAATGGAAGTTGACATGCTTATGTTAATTGACTGAAATAGTATAATGGCATTGTTTAGTGTGATTCTATTTGTGTATGTTGAGATTAGAAATTGGTGGTTTTGATTTTCTTAGCTAGATCATATCTATACCGTAACGATTTTTTTCAAAAATATAAATATCATTTCCATTAGGAACTCATAGTGTAATTTCTGTTGATACTATAATGTACAAAAAATGACTTCCCTGAAATAGAACTTCCTTACCTACTCAACAAATACTTTTACATTGTAGCACCTTGTGCCCAGAATATAGTGTATATTTCAAAAATGACATGATTATTCTGGCTTTTATGAGTGATAGAAGTGCTAGCAAAGCATCAGATGGTTGAGAACAGACAGATTCTCAGTCTCAATGTTCAAGGTAATTTTGGGGTTAAGGAATCTATAATATTACAGCTAGATCCATTGAGCAAAAATATTTGTGCTCACATCATCAAACAAAGACAAAGAGCAGAACATCATTATATTTCAGTTCATTTGTATTTTATTTATTTATTTTTCCTAAGGAGAGGCCCATCACAACAATTTTGGGTATGGTTACAGATGATTTTTTTTATTAATTGCTATAATAATTAGAGGATAAATTTCTACCATTAAGGATGAATTATGTCACTTCTGGAACACAAAATTGAATGGCTTTCTTGCCCCAGCCATCTTTATTTTTTATTTTTTAATTCTTTTCTCATGTATTACATCCTGACTGCAGTTTCCCCTCCATCCATTCCTCCCAGTCCCCCAGCCCCCCACCTCCCTTCTCCCACAGACCCACTCCTCCCCAGAAAAGAGTCGGTTCTACCAGGGATATTAGCCAAAACACTGCATAACAAGATGTGAAAAAACCAGGCACAAAACCTCATATCAAGGCCCAAGCCATCTTTTAAATAAAGTGGTGGATATTTTTTTGTTTGTTGTTATTTTTGCTTATTTTGTTTTGTTTTGTGGTTGTTGATTTTTTTTATATCAACAGCAGATAAGCTGGACACAGATGTGTACTAACAGTTTGATGAGACTTTAACCAATGGTGTATTCTGTTAGCTTTGCCTGGGGAGATCTGAATAAATTTTCCCTCACCATAGATAGTGCACCAAGTCATGGACCAGGGAAATGTGTCTACCCAAGACAAGCTGCGTGAACTGGGGAGTATATTGGAGTTCCTTTCAGGGCCATGGTATCTCAAAGGAAACCACATCCCTGTAGAGTTCTGTGTAGCATGTATGCTACTCAGGCAGAGTTTTCTCTCACCAGTAATTGCTATTTTGTACTTTTAACATTTTTGCCAGAGGAATGGATCATCCTAGGAATATTTTAACTTTTTGAATTTCTTGGGAGTTTTCTGTTTCATTAGCTTCTTAAATTTATAAGTTTGGTGATCTTTCTGGGTCTTAAGGGCCCACCTATTCCTCCCCAAGGAAAATGCTCCCATTCATGTGAAATAACCACACAATATGGTATAATAAAGACAGGACTTTATACTGTTCGGGGCCATACTGCCTTGGATGTGCCATGATCTCACTTGAAGTTTATATGGTTGTATATTTGAAAACAAAGTTTGTAGTTCTTGGAAAGCTGAGAGTGGGAGAAATAATCTTTCCCAGAAAAGAGCACATCAATTGGTTATCCAATAGTATATGATCAGCCCTAAAAACATACATAAGAGTAACATTATATAGACTGAGCAGGATGTACTGTTATATTCAGGAACACACACACACAAACACACACAGAGTCATATAAATATGCAAACATATATATATACATATGCATTATATGCATGTAATAATTAATGCTATTAATTCAGGAAAGACATGGATTTGAAAAGGGGCAAGGAGGAGTATATGGGAAAGATAGACAGGTCAATGGGAAGAGGGGAATAAGGTCATTATAACCTCTAAATATAAAAGAAATTTTAAAAATTCTTTCATAATGAGTATCTTACCCTTGGTGTGTATATATTATGTATCCTATACAGATATTGTTCTATTAGGGAATACTGAGTGTGACTTAAATAATTTTCAAATTGTTTTGAAAATAAATATTTATGCAGTATAAACATATTTTATTTGCCATAATTCAGCTATTCATGTTTGTCAGTTGATATTTCCTACAAATTTTACAATGAAAATGATAGTTACGAAATGAATATTTATTTGATGCTTGGTTCCCTTTATCAGTAAATTTATCATTAGAACATGGCAGGCTAATGTCAACTCCATTATCACCTTTCTAAGAGACAGATGTTTTAATAGTTTATCCAGTAAACTTTTTCCATCAATGTTAAAAAATATGAATCCAACTTCAAAAGTAAAAATGTTATTAGAAAAAAATTAATTAGTTATGTTCTCATGGTACCCTGTTAAATAATTTTGTCTTTGCAAAGAAAATTAAACTTGAAAATGGAAATACATATATACATATATTATCTCAGTCAACCATAAATATAATGGGAATTTGGAAATTCCCTGGAGTTGCCAAACAATTACATTGTTTGGAAATCATATTTTCCAGAAAGAGATTCAAGCTGTTTATTTTTTATCAGCTCATATTTATTGTGGATTTTCTTTCCCATATTTACATAAAACAGTTTCAAATTCATTTTTTAAAAATTTTCAAATGTAGCCTGGCATACATATAGATCCTCTCTCTTAAAAAGCTTCAGACAAAAATAATTTTCATTTTATTTTCTTATTTTAAAGTAAAACTCAATATACATAAGGGCTCTAAGGTAATCTTTTGATATTTGATGTCTGTACAATATAGAATGAGTAAATCTAGGTTGCTAACATATCCTTTGTCAGGAATCATTCTTCGTGGTCTCTAATAATGATTGTATTCCTATTTCAGTGGTTGAATTGTAAGAGTTCTGTTTATATTTAAACCTAATCAATTTCCCTGAGATAAGTTTTATGTGTGAATCTTACCACTTCCTAGGCTGTGTTCACTGCCAGTTGTTTCCTTTGTGGTACAGAGAATCTCTGCATATAATGCTTCCCTATGTGTTCTAGCTTTGCTTCCATGGCTTGTGATTTGAATACTTCAGTCAAGAAATCAATGATTGTTTATTTTAGCTTATCCTCTATGTTTTTTTCCATGATTTTTGGTGATAGCTTTTTTTTATGTATCAAGTCCATTTTTGGTCTTTGCATATGTTATAAAAAGTGAGGCTAGTTATTCATCTGCATATCAATATCCAGTTTGTAGTATCATTTACTGAAATTGCCATTCTTTCTCCTAGCATTGCTGGTGAGGGTCAGCTGACTATATGTATGTGTTAATTCTCAGCTCTGTATCCTGTTCCATTGGTCTGTCTTTATGCATTGACCATATTGTGTTAATAACTATAGCATTATAATTTGATATTAAGGAGAGTGAGTTCTCAAAAACTTGAAAAAATACCATAAAAAGGTTGATAAGATGGTTCAATGGGTAAAGTTGCCTATTGACAGTCACCATGATGTGAATTTGATTCCTTGAGCACACATTGTAGGAGAGAAGGGACTCCAAAAATTTATTCTCTGTCCCTTACACATGCGTCTTGGCAGGCAGATAGCCCCTCCCACACACAATAGATTAATGTTTTTAAAAAGTGTGGTGGCTCTAGGTTTATTTTCTTATGTTATCAGTGTGTCTTTGGAACTTTTGAGTCTCATATGTAGCACAGCTGTATTTTAGAAATTTTTTCTGTTTCTGTAAAAATGGTTTATGATGAGGACAGCATTGGATTTTTAAGTTTCTTTGGGTAATAGAGATATCCTTTTAATAAGCTGTGAATAATTGTTAGTGGATATGTATGTTTCATATTTGTGATTGTAATTTCCTCACCAGCATTTTCTGGTTTATAGGGTAAATGTATTCCTAAGTCATAAAGACTTTTCCTAGTTGAAAATCTGTAGGAATCATTCTCAAAATTAGGACCGGTTGACTAATAGTATCTAGCTAGAGGTAAACATTTGAGGCTATTTTGTAAACATTTATTAAAATTTTCAGTATGGCAAGAGCATAACATTAAAACAATTGTGGGCCCTTCTACATTCAGTGCTATCTGATTAATTCTCAGCTTTGGTGTCTTAAATATATATGAGAATTATTGGAAATATCATTCATGGTCCTAAGTTTTTTCATATACACATATAAACTTACACACATACATTACATATCATTATGTAATACATATTATACTTGTTATATAGTGCATATATCATATTGCATATATTACAAACATATTACATAATATGTAATATGTGTGTTTATGTAGGTATATACAAATTATATATTACACTTATGTAATAAATTATGTAATTTACTAACATTTTTGTTGAATTTGTAGATAATATTGTTGAAAACATGGATAGATTTTCTTAGTTCATGTATCTCTTGGATTCTTATCTTTTATATAACGATTAGGTTATTTCCTACTCATTCTTTGAAAATTTTGTACAATGAGTTTTGATTTTATTCAACCTCCCTTACCAAACTCTTTCCCAATATACCCCTTCCCTTCCTACTCAACAGCATTCCCTGCCCCACAATCATCTAGGCCAATTTTTGGTACCCAGGTATTCTTGGATGTGTGGTCATCCACTGGAGCATGCTCAACTGCTATGGGATAATGCTTTTGTACACTGGTTTAATAAGATGCTGATTGGCCAGTAGCCAGGCAGGAAGTATAGGTGGGATAAACAGACAAGGAGAATTCTGGGAAGAAAAAGGCTGAGTCAGTAGATACCATCTCGCTGTCCAGAGAGCAGCATGTAATGTCACACAGGTAAACCCACGGAACACATGGCAACATATAGATTAACAGAAATGGGCTGAGTTTAAATGTAAGAGCTAGTCAGTGGTAGGCCTGAGCTAAAGCAGTTTTAATTAATATAAGCTTCTGAGTGATTATTTTATAGGTGGCTTCAGGATCCCTGGGGGCTGTGCAGGACTGGAGAAAACTTCAGCTACACTCAACTTATCAGGGTATATTCTTTTTAGGGAAGATGGACCTTTCCATTCTTACCTGTGAGCCATTGCCAATAGCGCCTCACTTGGGTTACAATTCTATGACCAGGTCCCCTCTCCATGCTGAGATTTGATCTGTCTAGGACTTGCACTCATTGTGTGAATACTATCAAAGCTTCTGTCTATGCATATGTTTAGTTGTCCTGCAGTATTCAGAAGATACTCTTTTAGATCTCTTTAACCCTTTTTCCTGCACCGATCCCTGAGTCTTTGGAGTAGTATATAATGTTTAAACTAGGGCTGAACTCTCTGTAGCCTTTTATTCTCTGTACCGTGTGGCCAGTCGTGGGTCTCTGTGTTGATAAACACCTACTACAAACAGAAGCTCCTATGTTGAGGGTTTGCAATTGTCTAAATTGATGGGCAAAATGATGTTATTAGGGTTCAATATTGTTTGATATTGTGTTCAATACTGTTTAATATTGTGCCCATTTAGCAAAATAATAACAGTAGGTTCTTTTAGGGTCTGTGACATGTGTTCTGATCAAACTAGTTTTCACCAGAGTTGATTCAATTGGAAAGTGGTTATTCCCATGCTATTAATCCCACTGTTGTGCCAGTGTGCACATCTTTCAAGCTCACAGTATTTATCACAGTTCACAAGATTCACAGTTGAGTAAGACTGATGATTACTTTTCTCCTTTGGTAGCGTTCATAGCACCTTCCAGAACTTTGCAAACTAGACCTTAAGGATGAGGCATCTAGATCAGCAGCAAGCACATTGCTCTTTGTTTTATGATTAAACTAATTTTGTCTTCAGCAATATTGTCTTATTCTATTGGAATATATAGTAGAGTATAATGTTTGAGGGTCTTTGGGAATTTACTGGCCAACATCTCCAAAGTAAGTAATTCATTCCTGACACTGAGCTTTATTTTAGTTAGCCTCTGGTATCTAGGAGGGGCATTGTTTCCCTATAATAGCATAACTCCATTTCAACTCTTTTCGTGTATGTGCAAAGATGCATTTTAGAAAGCTTCTTCAGTAGTGGATTCCCATATTATGTTTTTGGGCAATTACTAGTACTACTTTTTCATACCAGTTTTCTTCTACTCTGTCCCCCTTTCCCTCACCTTAATTTATCTCTTCTTTTACAATTCCCTTTTAACCCTTTATTCCAGTGCTTTTTAGCACCCTTCTTTTCTAGCCTTTAGAAAGTTTTTGATCTCTGTGGGAACTCCAAGTGAAACAAATCTTATTTATCTTTAAAAGTAAAATTCTGAATTCTTTCTCTGACATTTCAGCTGTCTATGTGATTGTGTATTCTATTGTAGAAAAGATGGTCAGTTAGGGATGGGTCATGATTGGTATTTGTGTCGTATTTTTTGTGTTTTGTATCTTGGTTGGAGTGAGTTTATCATTCAGATTTTACTTCCTCTTTTTTTTCTCATTTTTCTTTATTAAGAATTTTTCTACTCACTCTGCATACCACCCACAGATCCCACCTCCTTCCTCCTCCCACCCCCAGCCCTCCCTCTCAAGCCACCCCACATTCCCACATGCCCCAAAACAAGGTCTCCCATGGGGAGTCAGCAGAGCCCAGCTCACTGAGCCTAGGCAGGTCCAAGACCCTCCCCACTGCATCAAGGTTGCACAAGGCATCACACCACAGGCACCGGGCTCCCAAAAGCCTGCTCATGTACCAAGGATGGATCCCGATCCCCTTGTCTGGGTACCCCCAAACAGTTTGAGCGAAACAACCGTCTTCCATATCCAGAGGGCCTAGTCTAATCCCATGGGGGCTCCACAGCCACTAGTTTACTCTCCTTTCTTTAAAAATTATTTCTAAGCTTCATACTCTGTGAATTTTCCTGTAGAATGTCTGCATGAAATTCAGTTATGAGTACTAGCACAACTTGGTGAAGTGGTTGAACTAGGTTGAACCTAGCCAGGTTAATCCTTATTTGGCTGTATAACAACAAGGTGACAAAACAGAATGAAAACCTGGGTCACATTTCGAGTTCAGTGAACTTTCTGGGATACATTGAACTTCCTGGGAAGAAGGAGTCCAAATGTAATTCCCACTGAAGTCTAAGCTGGCTGAGGGTTGTAGACAAAAACCACAACTTTGAGATGATCCATAGAACAATTGGAGTATAGACACCTATTTGTTGTTTCAAAAACTACTGAGACCTTAGAAATCAGAACCTTTCCCTCCTTGGGATCGCTGTAGCCCAAATCCTGATCTTTCAAGGGACTTTTTGACCAATGAAGCTAAAGTCATGTCTTTAGTCCTATATAGAACTAAAGGTGTTGTGCATGTCTGAGATCAACTTTGCTTGTAGCTACAACAGTGTCATTTGCTAAAGTAGAACACATATTAATGTTTTACCAAGGTAAAATACATAAGAAGCAGTGTTCCTTCTTACAAGTACAGCCATTTAAACATTTAGTTATCATTTTCCTGAACACATTTCACGAATAGTCTTGTAGAGGTAGGGAGTATTAGAAAGCCAATGGCGGTTAAATCTGTTGAACTCAGTGGATGATTTGTTGTATAGGTTGATCTGGATTTTTCATGAAGAATGCAAGGTGTAACTTTTTTTTTTTAACAGAGATTGGTACTCACAACAGAGAAGAGATTATATAAGAACAATAGACTAGAGGTATAGATCATGAGAGCATTTTGAACATGCTGATTTTGAAGTGCATTAGGACACTGTGCTGAAGATTTGAAGGATACAGCTGGATGCATGAGTCAGAAATTTGTGTGAGAGGCCTGGGAAGCAGGAAAAAAATAGTCTGCCATCAGCACATCACTACTTTATTGACCAATCTGGAAATCAGTGATGTACAATCCAAAATGGTTTTATTTTTATCCAATTATTGCCTTTGAGAAAGAAAAGAAGTAGCCCCCTCAGCTGTCAGCTGAAAGCTGACCTTGCATTAACAGCCAGGGCATAGTGTTCTACTGAAAAATACCATCTCACAGAATACTAATATCAGACAAGGGCATTCTGTGACAATGATGGAGTGAGACAGAATCAGCCCCTCTCTACTCATGTCTGAGCAGCAATAAATACAACACTGTCCACAGTAGAAAAATGACCAAACATCCCCCTCTCCAGGCTAACAAAGGTGCCAGCCTTTCTCTTAACAGTCAGAGCTTTAGCTCTGCTCTACATTTCGTACCTGCTACTGAAAATGAGATGCCTGTATATGATACCACCCTTAGTACTGCATGTTGTCTTTTCTAGGACGAAACCATTCTGTTTCTGACATGTGAAGCATTTGTTGGTGGTGCATACCACAGCCTTGTGCTCTTGGTGTGGTTTTGCCACCCAATCTTGCTGTAGAGTGGGGATTTCTATTACATGCATCAATTAGAGTCATCTCCAGTTACCCAAAGAAAAATCCTTAATAGGCCAAAATGTAAGGGCTATGAATATGGTATGCATACCTACTCTGTTGATTGTATTATAATCTCCCTTCTATTGTTTACTCTCTATTCTTCATGGACAAGTCTGATGTATCACTGTGTAAGCAGTGGAGCACAAAACCCTCTCAGTCCCTTCCCCTGGCACCTCTTACATCTTATGCATGTGTCTTCATACATGGGGTATCTAAGAATATAGAAACACTCTTGGGCATTGGTGATGATGTGAAAAAATGTTTATTATTATCATAGGAGGAAAAGAAGGATGCTCACATAAATACTTCATTCTAAATGTTCTGTCTAGTACAGGATTCACTAGCAACAAGTGATTATTGAAATTGAAATGATGTAGAGTTGACAAACAAGTCTTTCAGATTAAATAATTATATTTTAAATTGTTTTTAATTTTTTATATTATAATTTAATTACAATATTTACCCTTCCCTTTCCTCCCTCTGAGCCCTTCCATATACCCCTTCCTGATCTTCAGATTCATGGCCTTTTTTCTCAATAATTATTGCATACATATATGGATACATTTATAAATATATGTTCCTAAATATATATTTTTAGCCATGATATCTAGTGGGTACCATATTGAATAGGTCATATAGAAAAGTTTCTGTGATTGTACAATATTTTACTATACTTACTCTAAGGAAACAGACATGAGTTGAGTTGAAAAATTGGGGTAGCAGAGCAGATTCATTGACATAATATACAATATAACAAAATATGTTAATAAATTACCAGAAAACAACATATATTTGATCATAAGCCTGGATGTGACTTGGCTGGACCCCTATTCATGATCTTAGAGGCTACTATAATGTGTTAATCTATCTGTGTTTTCAATTGTGATTTGAGAATGATTCCTGATTCATCAAGTTGGTTGGCAGAATTCAGGTTTTGTAGGGTGATGTGAATGAGGCACTCATTGCCTTTGGAGCATTTGGTTAAGTAGAACATCCAGCTCCTACCACACTTTATGGTTTCTTACCCTGTGATTACCACAGGCATTTTTCTTCTCAGATATCAGGAGTACATCGCTGACTTCCTCTGATCACTGAAGTAAACCTTGCATTTACAAAGCCTCATATATGTGACTAGGCTGGTCAGGCTGATCTCCTTTTTGACATTTTGTAAATCATGGGAATGGAACTTCCTATTTATGAGGTCTACTCAGAGTTAACGCAATATCTAGCTTCAACCTCCAAATGGTCTTCATTCTTGAAGTGATGTTTCTGAACCACAAACATGGCTATTTCCTTAAGAAGATTACACAGATTATATGAAGAAATGTGAAATATTTGAATTTAGACTTAAGTCACATCTATCAGATTTTTGATAGGCCCCTTTGTACTTATGTATGCTTTTAAGGTGCATGATAATAGTTAAACGTGAGCAGAGAGATTGACTAATATTAAAGGAAAAGAATAAGAATCTAGGAAATCAAACAATTAAGGAATAGATATAATAAAAATGGAAAATCAAAAGAACTAAAGAAAATTGATTAAAGGTGTGTAAAAGATTGATGGAGAAAAGAACTATTGGAACAGGGGAAGTGGAGATACATGTGTACAGTGGTTAGCTAAATGATGGGGTGTGGAAGTCAAGATCATAGTTCTCCAGTTTGATTCTGCATTGAATATGTGCTGCCTATTTGTGATATGAGGAAAAGATAGATGCGGTTTCTGGGAATAGATGTGAGAAAGGAACAAATAAAGATTTGGTTGATTTGGAAGTTGATATTATGAAGGGACTAATTATTAAGATAAAAATTTGGCAGAGATGAGGAAGGATAGAAGGAAGGTTAAATGTTCAAGAATGACACATCTTCCGATGGGTGAAGAAATACCATCACACATCTCAAAAGAAAGTAATGATACTAAAAACATCCAGGTAGTTTTTAATTTTTAAATAAAATTTAAAAAAAGCCACACTATTTATTGAGAATAGAGTTAAAGGTAACAAATGAGAAACTTTAATAACATAAGGACAGTGTGCAAAAATGCGCGACATCCACATCCTGATGGAAGAAAGTTAAAGGAATAAATGATGGTACTGCCACATGAATGGAAGTGGAGACTAGATTCTCAATGGTATTTCCTAGCATTTTACAACACTACTTGATCACAGATGTGAACACTGGTGCAAACTGCTGCATTTGTTAAGTGTTTGCAATTTTCTGCTTTTGTAGGACAATAGAGTAGGATATATGGAAGGCGCAGGGGATCCCATGTAGGATAATGGGAAAACAGAGGCATTGTCAGAAGCAGTATACCAATGGGAAACCCAGGGTTGGAAAGGAAAATATTGGGTAAGGTTGAGTATAAAACATAACCATGGTTGAGTCGCAGTTGGGGAAATAGGATTAGAGCCATCTAACTATTTGTTGCATTAAATTTTATGAAATTTTACAGTTTTTGGTTTGTTGCAAAAGTGATTCTAACGATTTTTTTTTCTTTTTATACCTTAATAGGCCTATAAGGTATGTAGATAAAGAAAATCATTGAAACACTCCCCCCCCACCCCCCAGGAACTGAAATATTACATAATGGTCTATATGTGACATCATTCAAAGATAATAGTGTTACTTCTCCAAGTGAACAATAAAGACTTTGGGGAATGACATTTAGTGAGGATTAGGTGCTGACTCATGCTACTAGTCTATTGCAGATGGCGAGTGAAGAGCCTAACAGCATGGACAAATGAATGTGTCTCTAAATCATAAAATGCTACCGTCTTCTATCTTCCAAAGAGTATAAACTTGTTTTTTATGTTGAACCATCATAACCATTTTAATGGAAACTCATAAAAATGAAATATTTAGAAAATGAAAACAGTGAAGTTTAAAAAGCACTATTAAAATAACAAATTCTGATCCTACTTTGACATTATAACATTAAGAGAGCATATTAATTCTTTGTGCTAAAAGACAATTTAATAGAAATTTCTAATGAAAAGCAAAATACTTACATTTCATCTTGACTATGGGAGCTTCATAAATGAAAGTTATTTTGTATTTTACTGCACTGGTGTCAAAGGACAATAATAAAGAAATTAAATGAGAAAAAAATCAAAAGAAAGTAATCTGCTCACTGGAATTAGCATATATTTAAGATATGAAAGCAAAGACTTCTTTTATTCTCCAGCACATTAGCATAATTTCATATGCTTGTTTTCTTTTCTAAATCAAGATATACTTAATATACTTTTGCATAATGAGGACATTTTCTGTGTATAGTTATAGTCAACCTCTGTGTTGTTGTGCTGATGTTCTTAATTTCAGATTGAAACATGCTTTTCCCCAGTGTTCTACAGATGTGTAACAAGATATGTAACAAATCATTGCTTAAAATAAAATTCACCAGATAGATTTACATTGTATTTGAGAGACTCTGAAATACTGTATTTATAATGCAATCATATAGGCATAAATTATTGCCTTCTTTCTTAGACATGTATATTTGGTGATATCAGAATAATTCTCAAATAGAGAATAAATAGACAAAATACTTGAAACAAATCTGATGAAGATTTTACTCTGAAGCAATTAATTGCTAAAATATCTTTTAAAAATCAGTATAATATTTTTATTAATTTTTTGAGAATTTCACATGTAAAATGAATTTTCGTAAATAGCTCACATTCCTCCTAATTTCACTGATAGCTACCTCAAAACTTTCTGTCTATTCCCAACTTCATGTCCTTAAAAAAAATAAAAACACTGAATTCAATTTTTGATGATCATATACTCATGGATGTGGGACCACATGATAAATTGTAGTCACATTACTGAAGACCACACCCTTAAAGAAAATATCCCCTCTGTCCCCACAAAAGCCATCAGTGATTAGTAATAGCTCCTCAGTTAAAGGTTTGTGCTCATGAACTATGATCCTCTTCCATGGAAGAATGTTGGCTAACTTAATCTCGGTCAGGCAACTATAGATGCTATGAGTTTATGATGAGTTCAGTGGTCCTACCATGGGCAGATGATATTGTTTCTTTCCAGTCCTCCCTAACGTCTGGCTCTTACACATTTTTTGTCCCTCTTCCAAAAATCTCTCTGAGCCTTGTGCAAAGGGATGGTATGGACATCCCATTTGTGGTTGAGAGCTTATTCTCCACACTTTGACGTGAGTTAGCTTCAGAGTTAACTGTGTATAAGAAATTTGATGAGGGAGACCAAAGAACACACTCATATATGGGTATGATGATATGAGTATGGTGAATATTTTGATACAATGTCCATTTAGCAAAATATTGATATAGATTCACCTCTGGGAACCATGACTTCCATAATCATGAATAGCCATAATAACAGTTCAAAACAAACAATTGTTATTCCTTCTTACAGATGAGCTTAAACGTAAGCAGAATGTGGTTGGCTCCTTCCATAACATGTGTGCTGTATTACACCCAGGGGGATATTTTGCCATACAGCTAAATGTTACAGGTTAGACGGTTCGGAAGAGGATAAGACTATTGATGGCATTTTCTCCAACAGCCTACATAGCACTTTCATGTCCTATGAAAACTAGCCAGTGAGGAATAAAATGACTGCTTAGTACCTTCTTTATTTTTTCATGTCCTGGGACCAAAATGTATGGTGCCTTCAACAAGAGGGTTTTATTAATGCATTTCTGCTATATAGGCTTTTTATCAATAAAAATCTAATGTATGTTCTTACATTTTCTTAAAATTGCATTTTATTATAGAGACTCAACTATACAAAAGCTTGCTGCATAATCTATAATTAAAAGTCAAACTATAATCTATAATTCAACTCAAAAGTTAGGTTTGTTTTCATCTTTGATTTTGTTCACATTATAAGTTTAAAAATAGTAAACTATCTTCATTCTAATATAACTTCATACAATCTCTGAATTCTACCAGTGAAATATGAAATGTTTTGTCATATTTCAATGTTCTCTTATCTTAATATCAGGTAGTTGTACCTATCTGTTTTAATGGTTGCCTTTAAGACTTTAAACTCTATATGATAATCTATTTTTAAATGAATCAATGTTAAAATTATATTTTAGGTATTTTTATTTATGTGTATGGGTCCATTCATGTGAGGACAGTACCCAAGGAGGCCAGAAGACAGGTTCAGATTCCTTGGAGCTGCAGTTACAAGTGGTCATGAGCTTTAAGGTATGGGTGCTATAAAACACTGCAGTCTTCTATAAGAGAAGTATTCATATACTCCTATCTGCTGAGCCATTGCTTTAGCTCATGTTTAACATTTTGACTATTCAGTGTACATGAGAACAACATGGGTCTGTTTCAGTTTCTCTCAACTATTGACTGAAATGGCTTTATTTTCCCAGCTCTCTTCTTAATTTTAATTTCATAAAATTTAAATTTCAAACAATCTCCAGTTGTCTACTTTTGTGATATATACAGGTTGGTTTTTAAAATTTAAAACATTGTTAGCAATATAAAATTATTCTAGTAGTACTTCCATGTAAGAGTAATCTCTTCCCATAGAGAAACTCTATTTTAATATCACAATATATAACTAGTTCTGTGGAGAAAGAATTTTCAGAGAGTAAAGTGTCTTTCCACAAGGGCACTTTATACATGAGTACCACAACAGTCAATCATCAGTTTAAACCACACTTCAGACTCTGTGACTTTGGTCCATATAATGCACCACTTTATATAACAGAAACTAAATAAAACAGAAGTTGTACAAATATTTGTAAGCTAAAATTACAGTGTACAGGAGCAAAATGTCACAGTGATTTTAGTCTTTAGAGCATAGTAGTCAGTATTTCAAGGAAGAATTAGAAAAAGAATGCCTGTATAATTTACCTTACTATGCCGTAGGTTGAGAAAGTATAGATTCACAGGCCTCTGCTCTTCTCTAGGAGGGGCCGTGTTAGGATTTGAGGCAGATAGCAGCAGTGATATCCTTCTTACCCTCCACAATGGAAGTCCAACATGCCATAGGACCTTATTTTTTTGTATCAACAGTGAGCATTTTATTATTATATTTTGTTCTATTATTTACAATAACATGCTCCACTTTATGTATTCTAGAACTTTTTGAATATTTAATTAAAATGTAGCTACATCTCCCCCGATCACTGCAACCCTTACCATTTCTCTCCATT
The DNA here is from genome assembly GCA_902168425.1 of Peromyscus attwateri. Taxonomy (NCBI): domain Eukaryota; kingdom Metazoa; phylum Chordata; class Mammalia; order Rodentia; family Cricetidae; genus Peromyscus; species Peromyscus attwateri. Next base: position 32,457 of record CABHPP010149469.1, read on the forward strand.
CCCACTTTCAAATTCATGGCCTCTCATTCTTTTCATTATTATTGTTATGAACACAGGGATGAAAAAAATATAAATGCTACCTGCTGGGTTCATTTAGGGCTGCTTGTAAGTATATCACTTTTAGGAATGACCACTTGGAATTGGATAACCATTTAGGGGGATTCATGTCTGAAGAAGACTAATTCTCCCTCTTTCAGCATGCTCTAATTGCACGTGGCTCTTTGTCTAGCAGCCTGCTTCCTCCTATCCACACTACCATTGTCAACTGATAATGCAATTGTCTGAGGACTTAAACAGGGATATTTTGTGATTTATTGCATGTTGATCCCCCATAATATCTAAAAGATATTACGCCACACAATATTTCCTCATCCTCTGGCTCTTATACTCTTCTTGCCCCTTTTTTCATAATGTTCACTTAGCCTTAGGCACATAGGATTTGTGTTATACAGTTATTAATTGTGTCTGGGAATGTGATGGTCAGTTCTTTTCTTCATTTTTACCAGTCATGGCTTCTTGTAATGCTCTCCACTTGCTGCTACAAATGGTTCTTTTATGATGAGTATGCACATGTGTTTGTGTACATAAGGAAAATTATTTAGAATGTAACTAGGAATTATATTGGGGTAGGAAAGTAGCAGCAATCAGTTCTTTTGAGATCGATGACACTACTAGCCATGAGAAGATAGCTACATTTACAGTACCAGGCATGATTTCCCTCCTGTAGGGTGGGCCTTAGGTGCAATAAGACAATTGTTGGTTATTGCTAAGATACAAGAGTCATCATTAGACCTTTGTTGTAGTTTATGGGTGTCACATCTGGGTATAACTTGTGGATGCTTTCCTTCCTTGGAAGCATTCATAGAATCTTTAGGTTCTATGAAAACCAGACCTCAGGGGGGAAGCTTTGTGATCGGATCCACCTCAGTTCCTCTGAATTCTGTGTTTAATGTCTATGGTGTCCTCAGCATCTAGGGACTTATCTTAAACTTTAGGAGGCTAAGAAGAATAATAGCAATAGCCTATCTTGTTTTTGGAGACTTGGTTATCCTTGATCAACAATTAAAAAGTAGGTTTTTCATTTGGTACATTTTTTTTCTTTTGTAGCCAACTTCTTTCTTTTATATGACACAAATTCAGTCATCATTTGATATAGTATTTGACTGCTATAAGTGATTTTTTTCATCCTATATTGATAAAGATATTCCCCTGAGAAAGCAAATCCTGAGTGTTCAACAGAGCCTTTTGTTTTGAGTATAGCCTCCTTGGAAGCAATCAATGACTTTACTTTGTGATAAAAATGTTCCCACAAAAAGTGTTCCTTGTGTGTGAGCCCTACTAAAACTCGATTCACAATTCATTGAGACCGGGGAATGAAAATCTGCCACAAAGTGCTCTTCAACTTTGACTGTACCACTTACAGAGAGTTTTCTTCATTCTCCAAGTTTCAGTTTGTTCACTGAGGATAATCATAAACTTCCAAGAAATGTTCCACCAAACACTAGTGCATTCGATGTGCTATCAGAACTTCAACAGTTTGTAGGAAATTCCATGTTAAATAGCCATACTATTTTTATAATAGTATTATTTTTTATTAAGACAGAAATACTTGATATTTTAATTATATTTGAACATTTTAAAATTAGATTTTATACACTTTTTTTCCTGGACTTTGTTTTATTGTTTTAGATCCCATTAAACCAAAGATCCTAACCACTAAAACTGATCTATTTTTATCTAAACCAAAATGAAATATAGAAAAATATTTACTTGGATTCTTTTTAAGGATTCTTGGTAACATATGGTATTTCTTCCATGGCTATGTGTAACCTCTTAGCATATCACTAATCTTGATAATGTGTACAAATGCTTGAAGATTTTGTTCTGTTTATTCTTTTTAAATCTTACAAATGTTATTTATTGGAGCTTATGTTGTTTATTTAAAGTTTTTTGACTTCACCGAAATAACAGTCCAATCATCTTGCCCTTGAATATAGGTCTTCTCCTTTCAGCCACCATCTTTAAAAAACTCTTAAGAGTGTCATTTTCTATAACACAGATCAGCTCAGCAAGTCTTTCAAACTTAGTTACAGTTTGATAAAGAACTGTGGCTCCTTTCATTTAAAAAAGCATTTAAGTTGCAGTGCTTAAATCTTCCATAACACTTTTGCAAATTATATTCAGTAACACGAACTTTAAAAAGGATGTAATCTCCCATGTTAGATACGACTATTATTAACATTTTAGTAATTTTCATTTCTCCAGTTTGTTTTAAAATATTCCAATAAAATAATAATGATTACATGTATGCAGACTGAGCAGGTTTTATATATGGTGTGTGTGTATAAAATTACATATATATATATATATATATATAATTTAAAACAATAACAACATTAGTTTAAAAACAAAGGCTATAAATCTGAAAGACAGCAATGGAGGCACATGGGAAGATTTAGAGGGAGGACAGGGAAGAAAGGAATGATGTAGTTATAACCTCAAAATTATTAAAATAGTAAATGATATTATATTACACTGTTAACAAATTTTCAAATTCTTTATTTTGATATGTTTATTGTGATTTATGCCCATGCAGATATATACATATCTATGCATCTCAAAGTTCAGACATATATATATATGATGTAGTATTTATTTAGATTAGCAATAGATATATTATCTATTCAGAACAGACTAGGATGGCAATAAAGGAAATGAAATAACTGACACTAGCTTAGCGTCTGTTCTTGTGTATGTTCATGGCAGTTCATAGGATTGCACTCCAATTTTTTCCATTTTACCTCAAGTGATTCTTCCTAAAAAGAACGTATAATTTTTCTAAGAGTCTAAGACACACACACACACACACACACACACACACACACACACACACACACACATCAGTAAGATACTCAATTGATTAAGGCACTACAATATACAATGTATTTTATTTATCAGAATATATTTGTGTTATACTTATGTTTTAGATTAATACCCTTCTTGCTATGATGAAGTCATGTCCCACATCATCAAGCTCCTTATATTCATGAACAATTTAATTCCACAAAGCATTGGATAATTCATACAGTGTTGCAATGGAGTAAGAAATGAAAGAAAACCATTACTCTACCCTGCATATTGGGAAACAATTTATAAAACTCTTCCTGTTTCCTCTATAGAAATGAACATCAAGATAGTTTGTGTGTATTTCTATTGTGCACTTCCATTTTCATTTATTTGGATAATTATTACTTTATTGAATGTCCATACTTTATACAAATTATTATAGTTTTAACACCTTTTCTTAATTTATTGATTGTTAAAGCTTGCTAAATTTTCTCGTTTGAAGAAAAAAATTGGAGCCTACTTTTTAAATACTCCTTCATATTTTATTTCTGTATATTTTATATTTTATGACTATAGTCACAGAGTTCCATGGTGTTTTACAGTTACATTTACATTTTATATTAATGGCCCAAATTAACAATGGTGAAATAATTGATTTTCACATGATTAAGGAAAAAAATTAGGATTTCTAAAATTCTGTAATTTTAGTTTCAAAGCTAGTAAATAATGTAATGGGTCTTCTGATTAATTCTTCCTGCCTAACATATGCTGAAATTAACTAATGATCTGTGGCTTTTAAATATAGGACAAGTTGCATAGGTTGTTCCTCAGTTTCCTGTTTGTTTTAATGAGAATTGGCATTTTAGACAACTTTTTTTCTCTTGTTCCACATTACTTGCTTTGAATAGCTGCTTCATGAAAAGTACTTCTTTCTCCTTGTTAATCATTTAGATAAATGATCTTCACATGATGTTCACAGGCCAAAGATACTAAATAGTGCTATTAATCAGAACAAGACAGCCAAGTCACTCAAAAGAGTTCAACTGTGCCTAACAATAGGCACAGAATGTGTTATCTGATTCAAGTTGACAGATGACCTACATCTTAACAAAATCCAACTATTTGGGATGAAGGTAGGAAAAACCATATAGAAAATATACAGACTTTTGCCTTACTTACAAGGATAAAACAGTAATTACTCCTAAGAAAATCCACCCAAGAATTAAAATTTGGAGTAAATATGTAATCTACAGAATCAGACAATATGTTCTTTCAATGAAATAAAAACATTCATTTACCTTGATCAAACTTCATGTCTGGAAGTCAGAGTAGAATTGCTTGATCAAATGCCAAGTTCAGAGAAATTGGCAAGTGTCTTCTATAGCAGGGACAAAGAATAAAAAATTACATAAATTATAGTCACAATCTTTTATCTAGAATGGTAACTGAGAATAAATATCCAAATATTTGAAGTGAGAAAAGAATGACTAGGATCCTATAAAAGCATGGACATAATTTTAGCCTATACGTTGGTGAAATATTCACTATTTTGTTTTGTTTATTTTTGAGATTGTATTTTAATTACAGCATTTCTTCTTTCTCTTTTTTCTTTCCATTCTTCCATACAGCCCTCCCTACTCTTCTTCAAATTCATGGTCACTGTTTTCATCAATTGTTTTAGTATGCTTATATGTATTTGTATATACATATATAGTCCTGAATATAACCTGTTGAGTCCATATAATGTTACTTACTTGTATCTTTGTAAGTCTGAAGATTTGGCACTGAACAACCAATTGGTGTTCTCTTCCATCGGGAGGGCCACTTTGTTCTCTCCCAGCTTACTCAGTTGCTTGCATTCTTTTGGTATGTGTGTGTGTGTGTGTGTGTGTGTGTGTGTGTGTGTATAGGGTTGAGGCCTTTAACAAAATCCCACATGTCTCAGTGATAAAAGACTTAGAGAATGGAGAGATAGATGGAATATATCTTAACAAAATAAAAACTATATACAAGAAACATATAGCTAATATCATCCTAAATGGAGAAAATCTTTACGAAATCCAACTGAACTCACTAATATCACCGAGTTAGGGACTATGCTCACTTTGTGCTAAAGTACAACCCTGTTACTGATCACGGCATCAGTTTTGCTGTGGTCTGGATGTTTATGTATTCCCAAAATTCTACTGTGGAAATCTTTATTGCCAAAATGATGGCATTAGGAGATGGGGTCATCGGGAGATAAATTTTGTCATAGGGATAAAGCCCCAAAGAATGCAATTAGTACCCTTGTAAAAGCATCCTTACAGAACACCTGTAGCCACTATATTCATGAATAGTTCTTCCATTTTTATTTGGTTCCATTTATATCAATGAATCTCAAATTTTAGTGTACTTCAGAATCCCATGGAGATCTAATTTAAAGGGTGATAGCTTAGAGCTTCTCATGAAACAGATTTTGTTGAACCTTAGAATTTTCTAAGTTCTGTTTTTTTTTTTTTTATAGTATTGTTCCATGTTTGTGTGTGCCCCATATATAGGGGCTAGAGACAACTCACTATGTTCTGGTCTATCCCTATCCACATTATTAACTTTGACAGGAACTTTCACTGAGCCTACAGCTCACTGGTTTTGATAAGGTTACCTGGCCAGCAACCCCCAGAGAACTTATTTCTGCCCCCAAAACAATGGAATAATAGGTACCTGTGGTTTAGTTATTATTGCTTGAATTTGGCAATTTCAAATCATTCACAGATGATATTAACATTGCAGACTCTGATTTTGGAATTCTGTTCAATTATTCATTAGTCTGTCATTCTATTCAAATTCATGTGAGCAGAAGTAACTATAGAGTTTGTTGAGTATACTAACCTTGACCTTCTACCTGACATATCACTTTCATGAGATTTTTGCTATTCTAGTATTTAGTGTTTTTTTAGTGTTTTTTTTCCAAATGATAAAAATAATTCTTATAATTAATACAATTTTGGAGACAATACCAAGGATGAATTGTATCTTGTGAAGTTTATCTAAAATCCAATGAGAAAGTAAAATAATAGGAAGCATTTGTCTCTCTGGTTGTGGGACACTTCACTGAGAATAATTATTTTCAGCTCCATTTATTTACCTGGAAATTTCAAATTTTTATTTTCATATACAAGTGCATACGATTCCATTGTGTAAATGCACCACATTTTCATTACCCACTCATCAGTTTATGAATATCTAGGCTGTTTACTTTTCCTGCTTACTATGAAGAGAGAAAAAATGAACATAGATGAGCAAGTATCTCCTTAGTAAGTTACAGAGGCTTTTGGATACATACGCAAGAGTGAGTCAACTGGGTCATATGGAAACTCTATTTCTAGATCTCTAGATCTATGAAGTGATTTCCAGAGTGACTGTAAAATTTTGTATACCCCACCAATAGTGAACAGTCATCCCCGGTTACCCACACACATGCCAGCATTTTCTGTCATTTGTTTTCTTGATATTAGTTCTTCTGACTGGGATATCATTCAGATAAAATATCAAAGCATTTTGCCCTACTCTTTTGGTTAAATTGTTAAACACACACATACACATAATTTTGCCATTTGTATTATTTCTCTATTTAATTTCCTGGCCCATCTTTTGAGTTGTTTTCTTGATGCTCAATGTTTTGTATATTCTAGACACATGTCAACTGTCCAAACCATGGCTGGATAGGTCATAGACCTGAATGGCGAATCTACCCCTACTCTTTTGTTAAACAGATAAACTATTAAGCTGCTCCTTAAATACTGATTTTATGCTAATAGGTTAGTGTAGTTCTCAATCCTCATCAGAGAAGCTACTCTTTGCCACAGATAACAATTAATACAAAGATGTACAACTGATCAGTGTGAGAGAATAAGAGGATGTACAATGTGAGGCAAGGAAAATGACATCTATATCACAATTGTAATCCCACAAAGCTCAGAGATCATCACAAAATAAGGGGTAAAAAGATTGAAAGAACAAGAGTTTCTTGCCAGTGGTACTAAAGTTTTCTGAACATGACTGGGCCATTGTACATATGAACTCAACAGTAGCCATGGCTGAATGCAAAAACAAAACAGAGTGTCAAGGTACACAAAATCTAAGCATTGATGAAGGAGGGGCTCATGGAGTCCCACTTTTGGCCAATCATCAATTATCTTCAAGGTATGATGCTTGATATGAGTGCCTATGCTCCAATGCATGGTCCTACATCATGTACAGACTGGCAGAAGTAAATGGAATTAATACTTTTCCAGAGTTTCGATGTTTTATTAATATTTTTCCAAAAGAGGACAAGAAATTGGAAAGGAAACAGTGGAGGTGGGGGAGAATCCCAGGGCGCGATGATATTGAACAAAATCCTGTTATTAATACATGAGATTTTTCAGATAATAAAAATTAAAAGATATAAAAGACTATAAAAACCCAAACTTATTATAAGCCACAGTCATCCTAGGGTCCCACTTGCTATGTAGCCTCCCTGGTTCTGTGGGTTGCAGTCTGATTGTTCTTTGCTTTATATCTAGTATCCACTTATGAGTGAGTACATACCATGTTTGTCCTTCTGGGTTTGGGTTACCTCACTCAGGATGATATTTTCTAGTTCCATCCATTTGCCTGCAAATTTCATGCTGTCATTGTTTTTCTCTGCTGAGTAGTACTTCATTGTGTATATGTGCCACATTTTCTTAATCCATTCTTCAGTTGACAGGCATCTAGGTTGTTTCCAGGTTCTGGCTATTACGAATAGTGTTGATATGAACATAGTTGAGCATGTATCTTTGTGGTATGATTGAGCATTCCTTGGGTATATGCCCAAGAGTGGTATGGCTGGGTCTTGAGGTAGTTTGATTCCCAATTTTCTGAGAAACCACCATACTGGTTTCCACAGTGGTTGTACAAGTTTGCACTCCAATCAACAGTGAAGGAGTGTTCCCTTTGCTCCAAATCCTCTCCAACTGTCATTAGTGGTTTTGATCATAGCCATTCTGACAGGTGTAAGTTGGTATCTCAGAGTCGTTTTGATTTGCATTTCCCTGATAACTAAGGATGTTGAGCAATTTCTTAAATGTCTTTCAGCCATTTGAGATTCTTCTGATGAGAATTCTCTGTTTAGCTCTTTAGCCCATTTTTTAATTGGACTGTTCAGTATTTTGATGTCTAGTTTCTTGAGTTCTTTATATACTTTGGAGATCAGTCCTCTGTCAGATGTGGGGTTGGTGAAGGTCCTTTTCCATTCTGTAGGCTGTCACTTTGTCTTATTGACCATGTCTTTTGCCCTACAAAAGCTTCTCAGTTTCAAGAGGTCCCATTTATTAATTGTTGTTCTCAGTGTCTGTGCTACTGGTGTTATATTTAGGAAGTGATCTCCTGTGCCAATGCATTCAAGAGTACTTCCTACTTTCTCTTCCATCAGGTTTAGTGTAGCTGGATTTATGTTGAGGTCTTTGATCCACTTGGACTTGAGTTTTGTGCATGGTGACAGATATGAATCTATTTGTAATCTTTTACATATTGACATCCAGTTATGCCAGCACCATTGCTATTACTCAATCACTGGGCAAGCCTCAGTGAAGCATTTCACTGTTAGGATAAGGATTTGTTCTGCAGCAAGCTGATAATAAAATAAATAAATAAATAAATAAATAAATAAATAAATAAATAAATTAATAGAAATAATAAAAAAAAAAGAGTTGGGTACACCTGAGAAGGATTTTTGAAAGGTCTTTAAATTAAAGACCTAATTTAATCTAGATCATTTGAGGTGGTATACACCTGCATCTGATTAGTGTCTGTGCACACCATGAAGCCCAGCACTCGGGAGGTAGAATCAGTTGGATTTTCCGATTTTGAGACCAGCCAGGGCTACAAAATGAATTCCAGGGCTACACAGATAAATCCTTTCTCAAAAACACCAATAAATAAATAAATAAATAAATAAATAGATGATAGATAGATAGATAGATAAAACAAAGTATAAGATCCAACTTTAATCTTGATCACACCTTCTGGTGGCAGTGTACACATATAAAGGACACTGAAGGAGGAAGCTATCAGTTTCCCTGCTTGCCCTAGCTCTGACCACTTTACCAGCATGAGAGCATACTTCCTTAGAACTGTGGTGTATACTGAAGACCAGCTGAGATACACAGCCTCATGAACTGAACAACTACCGAATTCTTCAAATTTCCATTGGTAGAAGCCATAGATGGACTATCTAAACCACAGTTTGTGAGACATTCTAATAAATCCACTTCCTTCCAATAATAATAATAATAATAATAATAATAATAATAACAATAATAAAACTCTGCACATGGGTGCCGCAAAAAAAAAAAAAGACTATAAAGACAAGTTAAGTATCTTGGGTAATGAGGAGATGAGAAAGAAATGATTGGTCCCACTTGTCAGAACTTTGAATGTCAAAAGTCATGAAAGCACAGATGGTACTACTCTT
>CABHPP010149470.1:3012-24662 GCA_902168425.1 Peromyscus attwateri
CTCTCTCTCTCTCTCTCTCTCTCTCTCTCTCTCTCTCTCTCTCTCTCATCTCTATCTCTCTCTCTCTCTCTAGTGGATTTCCTCATGTTTTCACTTTTCCTGAATTTCTATGTTGTGGTTTGCCTACCTGTTGATATAGATACCTCTTTTGGTTTTTCTTGGTAAAGGGAAAGAAAGTACTTTTAGTGAGAGGTTTGGTTTTCAGGGTTCAGTCACCAGTACCACTCGGGGAGAAAAAATTAAAGTACCATGGCAACAAGGATACCAAACCAAACATGGTGTAGAAACATACTCAAGGTGGATTAAAGCCAACTGCTTCCCTGCCAATCACGCTATGTACAATGTGCATTGAGGCTTGTGGTTAGCACACAGCAGTTAGGTATCTGATATCTGAGACAGATGTCTTCATCTTAAGCATATTTTTGCTGCATTAAAGAAGCCATACGACCACTTTGAGCTTTGGGGGCAGTGAACGGGGCAGGTTCTTTCATGCTCCAGAGACATACCAGTTTATACACTCTGGGGTGGCTAATATTCTTGATAAGGATGTTTCCTGGGTGTGTTAAGGCATGGAAAAAGCAATCAGGGTAGGGATCTGAACTGGGAGGCCAGAGCCCCTGTTTTCAACTCTCTCAGCATTAAATATTGCTGAAGAGACGAGGCTGTGGACACAAGCAATTAACTGGAGCTTTGGAGTTCTTAGTCCCATTGGCTGTGAGCCTCAGAGAAGTCAGATGGCTGTGAAGGTTGGGCCACCTTCTGGCCCCAAACCTAAAGCTATCAGATTCTGCTACAGTTATCCTTGAGTGACAGGTTCAGCTCCTATTCGCCAAGATTGTTGCTACAGATCACTGTCCCCTTCTCTGTCCAAGTTGAGCCTCTTGTGACCTGAATTTCTTAGTGTGTCAGTGTCTAGCTGCCGCCACCACCTCTGCTGCCACTGCTGCTGCCACCACCACTACCCTGTCTTATAACTGTTCTGTGGGTATCTCCCAACAAGAGGCTATGGTAGATTGTCCCCAGACTCCCTGACCTGTGATTACTCCTGGTGTTCAGGGCCCTGTACTATCGCTCACTCACTTAAACACGAGACTTCTTCCAACGATGACACCTGAACATACTTCTCTGAGACATGGCAAGGAACAGAGTGGGCCTCTTTTCTAATGCTGACCATTCTCTAAAGAGAAATCAGGGTATTACAAACACTTCTAATGGGATGCAAGGTTGTGAAAAGTAAGGGTTTGTCCTGTAAGTCAGACTGCCAATCCTTTTACCAGGGTTTCCTGGATTACCTTATCAAGGAAGCTTTTATTTGCCCTCCCTGCTACCACCAGTGAGCCACTGTGGAGTGAAACCCTGCCGACTTCTTCTGATTGCACCAATCCCATATCTCTCTGCAATTCTCGGTGGCCTGATCACCTTGTTTGGGAGTTACAAGACTTTTCCAGTGATTCTCTTTGGAATATAGTAGATTTTCAGTTACTCTGACTCCTTTCATCCAATGTGTCACAGAGATCCAACTTCCAATCTCATACCTTGACCAGGAATTCTTAGGCAAATTCTGGAAAAAAAAGTGTTGAGAGAAAAATTTAGTGTAGAGAGACTATGAGACAGAGTCAGAAAAAGGAAGAAAGGACACACGTAAATCTGATCAATTCCCTTCAACGGCTTTGATAAATCCAGCCAATGTCAAGAAATATTGCTATGAAATTACTTGAAAGAAATACAAGGGGTGTGAATCTGTTGCCTGCCCTGAAAGAAGGGCTTTCTTCTTTCATCACACAGGCAACAGGGGACAGAGGTAGAGACTCAAAAGTCTGTAGGATTTCTGAGTCACATACTAGAGCACATGAAGGCAAATAGGCTTTGAACTATGAGAGGCTGTTGAGGGATCTGTGCTCCACCTAACCAGCTGTCCCAGGGCAACACTCCTGGCTCCTTCCACCCTGTGATACACAAAGACTGACTAGGCAAAACGCCTAAGGGACCTGTTGTTTAGTAGATAAGCTCCAGAATGACAGAGGCAATGACATTGTTTAATTTGGGAACATAATGGGAAAGAAATATTAACTAGAGCAATTTTGACTCTAAACATCTGACAATTAGGCAGACTCCAAAATAGATTCCATTATGAACAGATTGCTCATAGAAAAAGGAATACAAAAAGCTCACAAACACAGGAAAAGGCAGTCACCCTTGCTAAACATCAGAGGAATTTAAATGAAATTTCTGCTGCGATGTCACTTTCCATGTAGTGGGTAAGTGGGGACCCTCAAATGTAGTTGTTCATAATAGTGTGAGTAGTTATTACCTGTGTGGACAATTATTTGATAATGTTTATCTGAATTTAAGGTGTTTTTCAATATTTCAGTGCTTATGATCCCAAATCAATTATTCTACTTGTAGGAATATCTTACAGGTAACTAGTACTTGTGAAGAATAATACATAAAGATTTTCATGAAGAGATTGTATGTGATGGCCAAAAGTTCCAGTGGCTTGTAAGTGATTAAACAAAAGATGATTTAAAAAGCATTTACAGCCATTGGGGGGCGGGGAGAGAATCATGTCTAAATTATAGTACAACATGAAAAGTGCCATGCAAGGTAGAAGGAGTGTCTAAAATACCCTACTAAATGTATGTACATGTGGTGATCTGAGAAATGTCTCCAATAGGTCCCCCTATTTAAACTATTGGTCCCAGTAGGGAGTCTTCTTTGGAATGGTTGTAGGACCTTTAGGAGATGGAGCCTGATGGAGGAAGAGTTCTCCTGGGTGAGGGATTTCAGAGTTGAGATCCTTGCCCCACAGCTATTTGCTCTCAGCTTCATGTTTCTCCTTGAAGACGGGATCCATTAGTTTTGGGCTCTGGCTGCCATGCCCCTTCCACATTATGGACTCCCCCTCTGAAACCATAAGACAAAATAAAGTTCTCTTCACTAAGTTGCTTTTGGTCTGGTGTCTATCACAGCCACAAAAAGTTACTAATATAGTATTCAAACACACACAATTATGCATTGTGTATATGAGCATATATACAAATGTACATGTCTATATTTCATAACACATCTCTACATGAATATGTAAGAAAGTTAAGACAAATTATCTTCTGAAAGGGAATCTGCTTACTGACGAGAATGGTCCAAAAAAGTCTTTTGCACTATGTATCTTTGTTGTGTTTTGAATTTTGATGCCATGTATCTATTGACTTGGTAATGAGCTTTAATTTTTTGATAAAATATGCATAGCACTATGGCCTTCTTACTTTGATTGAAGGCTATCCTTGTCACTTGAGGAAAAATAAAAAAGGAAAACTAAAGATAATTTGTAAGCTAGTTTAATGATTCCACTCAAATTTGGAGACTACAAATTTGGAGAGATGTCACCCAGGGTGATTAGATGGCCTTTCTGTCTTTCATCAACTTTAAGAAATCTTGCAATTAACAACAAATAAGGTAGGCTTTTGTCCTGCATTCAAAATAAGACCAGCATTTTGAAGGGTAGAAACAGCAGAATGACTGACTGATAAATTGAGGCTAGAGATGTGACATTGTCTCAGAAGCTACATTTGGGGTCTGGCTTTAGCATCAAAGAAAACATGTCAAAGGCACAGATGGATGAGAGAGTCCATCAGCACCTCAGGGGTTCTAAACAACCCCTTCAGTGGGGTCTGGCTGAGTCCACACTGAACAGTAAAAGGTATCTGATGAAGCAGTTCCTAAGGCAAGCTATGGCCTTGGTTGAGAATGGCTAACTGAAGACCAGATAAATGTCTTCTGAGGCAATGAGACAAAGGAATGTGTTGATATGTTAGTAGACACTTGGTTGACACAGGTGGAAACATCCAGAACTATTAGCAAAAGATAGAGAGCAGAGACTGGTGTAAACTAAGACCCCAAATTTTCTTTGATGGAGAGAGACTGATCCTAGGGATAGCCTGTGGTCAGCGGAAGCTATACAATAAAATGGCACGAACTCCATTGTCTCTCTAAGATCTGACTGCAATCACCTCTAACATCACTCTGCTGCTTAGCCTTATGTACTACAGTTCCTTTTTCCTTCCTTCCTTCTTCTTTTCTTCTTTCTTTCCTTCCTTCTCTCCCTCCCTCCCTTCTTCTTTCCTTCTCTCCCTCCCTCCTTTCTTCCTTCTTTCCTTCCTTTTACTTTTGAGATTATAATATAATTTAATCATTTCTTCCTTTCCCTTCCTCCCTGAAACCTCTCCATATACTTCTCCTTGTTCTCTTCAAATCCATCCTTTCAGTCTGTATAATGCTACTTGTGGTACATTTTCAGGGCTGATCCTTTGGTATTGCATAGCCAACTGGTGTGCTCTTTACTGGAGAAGACTATTTCTCCCACTCTGAACATTCCTTAGTTGCCTATAGTTCACTGTGTATGGATGAGGCCTGGTGACTTTCCCCTGTAGCATGTCTGTTGTTGGGTCCTTGTTCAGCTCATGTGTAAGCAGTCATGTCATAGGTGAGACTTTACGGGTATAACTCTGAGATTACCAGGAGACACAGCCTCACAAAAAACTCCCTGATCCTCTGGATATTACAATTTCTCCTACTCCTCTTTCAATATGATCCCTGAGTCTTAGCTGTGAAAATTGAGCTCCACAACTCTGCATTTTGTTTGATTGTGTTTTCCCATACCGGTCTCTTTCTGGAGCAAAGAAAGGTTTCTTTGATGAGGGGAGAGGAATCCACTTATCTGTGGGTATAAGAACAAATACTTAGAAAGTGGTTCAGGATTGTGCTGGTTTAGTAAAGTGGTGGTTGTAGGTTCTTCTCCAGGATCCATGGCTTCACCAGCACTGGGTAGCTGGCTAGGTTTCCAGTACCAGGCATGATTTTTCTCTTGATAATCAGGCTTTAAGCCCAATCATGGACCTCTTGGTTGTTGCCAATGAATGTGTGGCACTAATGCACCCTTGGGGTTATCCTGCCATGCTGGTCATTATGGTTCATAAGCATCATAGCTGGGTAGGACAGTCTCTTTCTTCTCTCCTTTAGAAGCTTTGCATGGTGCCTTCTGGTTCCATGAAAGCCAGTCCTCAGGGAGGAGGTCATCTTGCAAGTTGTTTTTCCCTTCCTCTTTTAAACTGCTGTGTCCTCAGTGCCTGGAAGAATGACTGCAAATGTTATACAATTAGTAAATAGTTATGGGATGAGTGGAATTAGCTTTTACATGGGGATAAAAAAAGTAGAAATCTCAAGTTAGATCTCTTTCCTATGATGTGTGAATTGGAGCATAAAGCACTCTGAGTGATGCACATGTCTCTTTCTCATGTTTCTGGAGATATGGAGCACTTGGCAAGTGCTAACACTGCACCAGTGAAGCAGATGGAAAGCCAGTGAGAGCCAGCCTCTGCTCTCAAGGATTTCATCTTCTTGAAGACAGTACAAGACCTAAGAGAACTTCAAGTGGAAACAAAATGGGGGCAAAATACTTCATGAATCCAGAAAAATCATCTCCTTAGCTTCTAAAGGAAAGTCTAAAAGTACGCCTGCAGGCTGAGCATGACCCCTTGGGCTCCCAGAGTGGCTTGGGAACAGTGGGCTGAATGAAAACAGTGGCGAGCTTGCTTCAGGACCAACTGAGGATGCGTGCTGGAAGTACATGGCCTGGGTCAGATCATCAAGCTCTTGATCTCATGACGGAAGTCCTAGAATACTGCTTTACGGATGAGGAAACAAAGACTCAGAGAAGTCACCGAGCTAAGTGCAAAGCTGGATCTTGAAACTGGGCGGTGTGAGCCCTCAGCCCCTCATCTGAGTAGTTGAACTCTACTGGTTTCTTACTTCTGTAAGAAGAGGTCATGTGAGGAGTCTAGAACAGAGTTTGAGGGGAGGGAGATATTAAACATGAGTTTCAAAGTGTCTGTAGAGGGAAGCTGTAAGGGCTTGGAGTACTCTGTTCTCAGTGCAGGACTTTTCTCTCAAGGCATTGGAGAAAAACAACACAATCTGTCTTGAGTTTCAAAATAAGAACCAAGCACTGTGAAGATGAGAGGGAGTGAATGTTGACCTCTTGCATTTGGATGGAAAGAATGAAAAGGAGCCTTGGACTGATGTGAGGAAATTCAAGCAGAAGTAGCTCAGGTCATGACAGACAAAGATCTGAGTCATCTTGTCAGTGAGATACAGTAAGTGGTAGATAAACACTGAGAGTTATTGCAACCAATTACATTTTTATGTTCACTAATGTCAAATAATCTTTATTGTCAGCAACAAAGATGAGAAATATAAATTTAAATAGTTTCCTGAGCACATGTGAAAATTAAATGTTCTCCCTTCTAGCAAGAGATTTCACCATCTATTGGTGAACTGCATTTATCAATCTCATTAAAATTACTGCAGTAAAAGATGGCATATATTTCCCCGAAACTGCTTAATGGGTTTTAAAGGTTTTATGGAGAACTTTACCTGAGTCTAGTAAAATTTCTATTAAAATTTCCTCTGTTATTTGTCCCCTGGGACCTATATTTTTATAAAGTTATTTTTAATTGCCTCTTGGCCTATTGGAATATTTACCTACTGGCATCAGCTTATTTTTTTCCTGCACTCTTCTAATCTCCACTATATACAACAGTAGCATCAGGAGCATCCCCCAGGTGCCATGATGGACACGGTCCTAGAAGGCAAGCAAAGGCTCTTCATTGCCTTCATTCCCTACTAAGAACTGGAAGACATCACGAGACTCTCGGAGACTGTTTCTCTATCCATATCTCTATAAATGAAGAGCATATATTAAGCACTTGCTAACTTTCTTTCATCATGTATCCTATAATACACATAGAGTTCTGCCATTTGAACCCTTGGAAAGCTACTGAGCTGAATTAGCCACATCCATGTCTCAAGGAATTTTATGTTTAAGTATTATAAGTGCAACAATTCTTATTTTAAAATTTAATGCCATAACTCAAGAAACAATATTGTTTTAAAATAACCTTCACCTTAAAACAATTTAATCACATTTGGGATTGTCAATATCTGTTCTATCTATCATCCATCTGTCTGTCTGACTGTCTGTCTATCTGTCTATCTATTGATCAAGAGAGAGAAAGATGGTATTACTGTGTTTCCGAAGCTGGCCTGGAACTCACTGTGTAACTGATGCTGGCCTCAAATTTGCTGTGTATAACTGTTCCTGGCTCTAGATAGCAATCCCTTAAACTTTCCAGAAAACAAACAAACAAACAAACAAAACAAACAAACAAACAAAAAAACCCCAAACGACAGACTCCTGCATCCACTGATGGACTTGGAACAGTTAGTAGCTGCTCTTCTGGTTTGCTCTAGGATGTAAAAGAAAATGCTCCCTGAGCTTTCTGCATGTCTTTGTAGTCAAGATTGAAGTGGGGAGTACGTCTATATAGTTTTTAAAAAATGACAGACTTAGAAAAGCAAGGGAACAAAAACTAGACCACACCAAGAGTGCCATTTTGTCTTCAGTATGATGTGGTGATATTATGTTCCCCAATATATTGTACACCCTAATAAACTTATCTGGGGTCAGAGAACAGAACAACCACTAGATATAGAGGCCAGAAAATGGTGGCACACACACACACACACACACACACACACACACACACACACACGCCTTTAATCCTAGCATTCCAGAGGCAGAGATCCATCTGGATCTCTGTGAGTTCAAAGCCACACTGGAAACAGTCAGGCATAGCGACACATGCCTTTAATCTCAGGAAGTGATGGCAGAAAGCAGAAAGGTATATAAGGTGTGAGGACCAGGAACTAGAGCCTTGTTAAGCTTTTAGGCTTCTAGCAGCAGTTCAGCTGAGATCCATTCGAATGAAGTCACAGAGGCTTCCAGTTTGAGGAAATAAGATCAACTGAGGAATTGGCGAGGTGAGGTTGGATGTGACTTGTTCTGCTTCTCTGATCTTCCATTGTTCACACCAATAACTGGCACCAAGGGTTTTTTTTTTTTTATTAATAAGACCTTTTAAGATTCATGCTTTCCAGCACTCGGGAGGCAGAGCTAGGTGGATTTCTGTGAGTTCGAGGCCAGCCTGGGCTACCAAGTGAGTTCCAGGAAAGGCGCAAAGCTACACAGAGAAACCCTGTCTCGAAAAACCAAAAAAAAAAAAAAAATTCATGCTATAGTATGATCATACTATGTTAGTAAAAAGAGATCAGAACCCAAGAAAACAATGGAGAACTACCAGCAGATTGGGGGTTTC
Source organism: Peromyscus attwateri (assembly GCA_902168425.1). Lineage (NCBI taxonomy): Eukaryota > Metazoa > Chordata > Mammalia > Rodentia > Cricetidae > Peromyscus > Peromyscus attwateri. The sequence continues at coordinate 11,223 of CABHPP010149470.1, forward strand.
TTTCAGACTTGCCTTTTACGAGAGAGAGAGAGAGAGAGAGAGAGAGAGAGAGAGAGAGAGAGAGAGAGAGAGAAGTTATTTGTCACCAGGTGTAATATGGAGCAAACTGGGGAGTGGGTAACCAGATATGTTTGGGACTCCTTGGCCTCTGTTAACCACTGTCAGCAGACACAGGAAAGGGATGCATCTCTGCAGAGCACACAGGATATTCTTGATGAAACCCTGCAGGAGAGCAGCCTTGGGGCAATGTTGACAGGTTGCCTTACATACTTTTTTTTGTCTTTTATTGGAAAGGCGCTGTTTCTAGCAAAAGCATGTCTGGAGTCCTGCTGCCAAACACAGAGGCAACTATGGAAAAAAGTGCAACCTGCTTCTTACTAACAGGGAAGTGCTCATTGTCCCTGACTGTGCTCCAAGGACCAGGCTGTCAGCAAAAGTGAGACAGACATCTCTGCAGCTAGGCTTCAGGATTGTGCAGAGCATCCCAATCCTTCTCCAGGATAGTGCAACCCCCTGTGCTACTGTGTATTCTTTAGCCTACACGCAAATACCCAAGATTTCCTTTAAGGCCCCTTCTAAATATGAATGACACCAGGGAAGGCAGGAGCCAGTTCTCCTGATTCACTGCTGCTGAGACCTGCCTCTTTCCAGATGCTAGTCCATGGCCTGGCCGATATTAGGTGCCCAATAAATATTTGTTTAAATGGCTCTGGGATGATTTAATGGCTAATTAATTTATGGGCCTATGACTAACCCAATGACTGGTACACGGCAAGTGTCAATACATTTTTTATGAGTGAGAAAATATGGCCAAGGCAATGTTAGACAGCAGGTGAAGGTACTGTGGTCCCTCTCATCTCAGCTCCTGCAGGGCTAAGCAGAGTCCACGGCTCACTCTGGAGAGCCTTCCCATGCTGTGTTCCCTGAGAGTAGCATTTCTCAATGACCAGCAACATCACCTACTAGAAATGCAAATCTCAGCCCCACTTTAGTCTATTTGTGGGGGACCAGCCCCCACCTTTTCCAGGGTTCCTATGAGGAAGAGAGAGGAATAAGGAACTTGTAGACAGAATGATAGGCCTAGCCAACGAGAGGAAAGATAGAAACACAGGATAGCTTTGGGAGGACCTGGATCAAAATCCACCAGCCCAGAACTTTATTCAAAAGGGTTATTTATAACAATGCCCAGAGGCAAGGCAAAAGACCTCCCCCTTGCTAGATACAGCCAAGTGCAGACCCTTTCAAATACCTAGTACCCATGCCCATGGTCCAATCATCCCCTTATGCAGCCCTGCTGGGTAGAACAAACTCAGATCTCACTAGGAAACCTCTGTGGGCTCCCACATCTATTGAATTAGAAACTTTGAGTGGGACCAACAATCTGTGCTGTGACAACCCCTCCTTCTGTGTACCTAGGGAATCTGCACACTTTCACAGGGTAGACTCCTTTCTCAGGAGCTTTGCTTTCTTTCTGTCATCCATCAGTTGATGAGTTTCAGCAGCAGATTTTAGTTGATTAGGTTATTTTATTATCCCAATGATATTCTAACGTTTAACAGGGAGTTAAAGAAAAGCGACATTAATGATCAACACCCAGGTCCAGTTGCAAAAATAAATAAATAAATAATAAATAAATTGCTTCTAGAATTGTGTTTCTCTTCAGACCCATTTCTATGGCCTGATACAAAGAGGGGGTCAGATGAGAAATGGGTTGTTTATTGGCTATTCAGTGTTTAGTATCTAGATCTTAAAGAAAGATGAAGCCCTGGGTCAAAATTCACCCCTCAGATATGTGGGGTTGTTTTTGATCATTAGAACATTGTAAGTAGGAACATATTATATAGAAATTTGGATTGTGAATGTTTCTTCGAACATCGAAGCCTCCTGCTCTATGGGCATGTACTCTGCTGTGATAAGAGTCAGATGAATCCAAGAAACTGCTCTCTTTCTAAATTACCACTGTCACTGTCATTCTTCAGGGCTTTCTCTCATCTCACTGACCCACTGGAGTGTGTAAGAGCAAGCTCCTGCCCATTGTAGGCATCTGTGTTAGTGATACACACTTTGCATGGATTCAACTCCATCACTTAACTCCACCATTTCAGGAGGTAATAGAGTCCAGTAATGACCCAGACAAAGAAATATGGCACCAGTACTGATGAACCAGCCTGCCTCCATCTTAGGCTTGAAAGCTGTCTTATAAAAAAGACAAACTAGACTCATTCCTGCTTGTGATTAAACCTCTGTTTCTCAAAGATTGGCCTGTTCCCCACCTGTAACCTGAACTACAAATGGTTCTGTACTGACTGTTCCAGAAAAAGCAACCATGTCTTTGTTTCAAAAGTTGTTTATAACCATTTTGCAACCCTACCTTTGTTTCAAAAGGTTATGTGACCACCTATGACTACCTTGTTATGACTACCTGTTGTCATGACAACTTTGTTATGTTCTTGCAACTATGTGTTTGTTTCAGGAGGTCATTATGACCAACTTGTTATGCTTATGTTCTGCTCTTGTAAGCAAACCTCATTTGCCCACCAAATGCCCCATTTGGAAACCCCTACCCTTGACCTATAAAACCCTTGTCTTCCTTATGTCCAGTGCTGACCTCATGAACTCCACTTTTAGAGAGAGAGCCCTAGCCCATGTACAAGAATAAAAAAGCTTGTTTTAATTAATTGCCTGCTTTAGTTAATTAGGCCATGATGATTTGGGTTGGTGGTCTTTCTCCTCTCATCTTTGGGATTAACATACCTTACATTGCCCATTTCTCCCTTAAGTGACTGAAAACTGTAACGTTCTAAGGTGGACACAGTGTTAAACACCTGTAATCCCCAGAACTTGAAAGGATGGGGCAGGAGGATGAGATTTTAGGTCAGTGCAAGCTTCATAGTAATTTTTTGTCTCCGAAACAAAACAAAACAAGACACCAAAAAACAAAAACCCATAGCAAAAAAAAAAAAAAAAAGTAATGAAGATGACTTCACTATGAGTGTGGGTTCATATGGAGATGGAGATTTGTAATCCTTGGAAATTTTGATGAGTTTTCCCTGTCTGTTTAGCCAGGTCTGAAGGATTGATTCCACTCCATGGAAAGTCCTCGACATACTGACTTCCTTTCTAGAAGATTCTGTTTAATACTCTAATGCACTTTGTCAAGTTGCAATATCTTTTTCCAAAAACTTAAATAAGTATTTTATTGGAAACATTTTTCATGTTTAAAATTGAATCACAATGTTCACTTCATTTTCTATTCATTTGATTATGAGAGTGGCCATTTTTAACCAAGCATATAATAAGACAAAACGAATTACAGCTGGTCCATTTAATAGTATTTCCCCCATGTATATATCAGAAATATTATGCTGCTCATACTATTATTGCAGTATATATAATATGTGGATAGCTAACCTTATAAATCCATGTTGCCCATCCCTATCACAAATTTACCTCATTAAATATTTCTGCAAGTCTCTAAGCAAATGAATCAAACAAATCAGTCTAGCATCTGCCTTTTTCCCACTGATTTTCTCAGGCACCTGTGAATTGCTCTATGTTTATTTCATTAGGGATCAGAAGGGATTTAAATTTGTAAATCCCAATAGGTACTCTAAAATCAAGGTTGAGGAGTTGCTCTTGTTCATTATAGAATGGGAAGGTTGAAGAATATCACATTTCTATCCCAATGCTGACTGACTTATTTATTTATTTATTTGTCTATTTATTTATTTGTGGAGGCCCACAGAGGCTCCCTAGTAAGACCTTACTCAAGGTCAGAGAATCTGAGCTTGCTTTACCCAGCAGGACTGCATAATAGGATGATTTGGCCAAAGGCGTGGTTACCAGGTGTTTTGAAGGGTCTACATTTGGCTATATATTGTGCTTTAATCTTGACAAGGGGGAGGTCTTTTGCCTTTCTCCTTGGTAGTGTATAAAAAGCCCATTAGAGTAAATCTTGAGGCTACTGGGTATTGACCCAGGGCCCTCCAGAAGCTATCCTGTGTCTCTGTCTTTCTCTCCATCTACACCTATATTTCTATCTAATACTTCCTCACTCCTCTCTCCTTCCCCCAAGAACCCTTTAAAAGGTGGGAGCAGGTCTCCCACATTTATTTACTTATTTATTTGGGGTGTTTATATGTGCATGATCCACCCCTTGTGTGTGTGTGTGTGTGTGTGTGTGTGTGTGTGTGTGTGTGTGTGTGTTGGGGCCACAGCATGTATATGGAGGATGAGGGATGTGGAGTCATTCTTCTTCCTCCTATGCTCGGGTCCTAGACATTAAACCTAGGTTGCCAGGCTTTCGAGCACCTTTATGCATTGAGACAACTCACCAGCCCTCAATGCTGACTTTTATAGTTCCATGCTAAGGTTGCTATCATTTCTCACTGCTCTGTCTCTTTAAATGAGGAGAGTGTGGCTGTGCAGGAAGGGAAGAGCGATCAAAAACTGTCCACACCCCTCCTCACTGTCCACCTCGGCTGGAGCTCACTATTTCATTGACCTCATCAACAACTGTTCTGGAGAACTCTCACCTGTGAAGGCAACAGCTACAGACCACTTTATTTACTCATTTTAGAAACTTCTAGAGATCTTGACTATACTCACATCATACTGTCCAGCTTTTCAACAGAGAATACCAAATGACTCAGCGCTTTGAGACTCTTGGAAACCTCACCATATGGTTCTGATATGGTCTTTTGAAGGGTTTGAGTATTTAATTCAATGGTAGAGTGATTGCCTAGCAAATGTAAATTCCTGAATTTGATCCTCAACTCTAAAAAGAAAATGGAGGTCTATTTTTAACTCCTAGACCAGACCCCAAAAGCTCATAAACACACTATCTTTGCCCCTTCCTTCTTGACATTGTAAGCAATATGCTGCTCACTTTTGTCTTATCATTAGGATTTCAGTGCTAGCGAGGAAGCCAGTCAGCCTTCAATATTCTAAAACTCCCAACCCGCCAGTAACTTAGTTGATATGTTTATCAACAAGCTGTTTTCCAGCCTCTTCCTCACAAAAGGTTCTTACCTTATTTCAATTTGTTGGCTGTGCCCTGCTGAGACTGGAAATTGTCTATTGCTGGATTCCAACACATAAACTCCCTACACCCACTTACCTCTGTGGACAGTGATGGCTTCATCTCCATCTCAGACAGTGCTTTTATTTCCTTAGCTATAACTTCTGCAGGAAAAAAGTTGCTTACTCATACAGTAACCTTAACTGTGGCACCATCATGCATATACATTGGCCACACATTACTGTGTTTTCATTTCCAAGATGTAAGTCACAAAAAAAGAGACCCTTACAAAGAATACTATATTGTGATGTACTAAACCAGACCCCTAAGTTGAACCCAAAGCCAGTCTCCTCCAGACCAATCTAATCCACAGCAATTCTTAAAAAAACAAAAACAAAACCAAAAAACCTTCAAATGATGTAAATACCTTGAGAACCCTAACTTGTGAATTTAATGTGGTGTTTGTGCAAGTAGTGAAAACATTACAGAGAGACTTTGGGTCTAGTCCCAAGTCACATAGGAAACAGAACTGGCATGGTGTTCTTTTCATGGAGTTCAGTCTACTAGTGTCCAGGAAACAGAGTTTCAAGCCAATAGCCTACACTGCAACTGTGTGAAGTTCTGGGCAGGGAGCACACGTACTTAAGTGAGAATTTAGCCAAGCTTGGGAACTTAGGAGGCTTACTCTTGAGAGCAAGCATTAAACTGAGTCTCGAAATCACTAGGAGATCTGGAATACTAAGGTATTAATTGAAGGTATGAAATCTCTAAAAAAATAAATAAAAGAGGTAGGTGTTGTCTTTTTTCAGCTTGGTTTGGTTTAGTGTGTAATATGGTAAAAAATCACTGATGTCCTAAAAGCGGGAAGGAAGTTCGGTGTGGTGAGTTGACAGGCCAGCCTCTGTGCAAGAGTTACGTAGCTGAAGGTACCCTCTTGTACTGATGGTTGTCTTCCGTTTTGTCTTGGCTTATCTACTGAAATGGATACTGATTGGGACGTATGGTCATTCTTAAACTTCAGGTCCAAGTTTGCCTTTGCATCTTCAGTATTGTGAAATGAGGTTTGGGAACTAAAACACTACTTAGCAATGCTTCCTCTTTTCATTCACCCTTGAAATTATTTGCTTTAGTTTTATTGGAATATTTTTTTCCTCTCTTATACTATTCTTTTCTCTTATAGTGGAGAGAAAATATCAGCAAATGACAGGGCTCTAGAACTTCCTGGAGAGGTTAGACAGATCGTATCATATCTGTTTAAAGAGCACAAATGAGGACTCCATGAATAAAAATTAGTATGTGTGTTTTTCATGTGTCACATACGATAAGTCAGCTGCCTGGCCAGTGACAGTGATGGGGACAGTAAATCATCCCCTCATCTCTATGAAACAACAAAGGAGTTAATAAGACAATAAAGGAAGTACTTGAGAATGAAAAGGAGAAAACTACTTTGTGTTTCTGGGGGATACAGTAAGGGATGGGTGATGAAGAAGAGGGTTTCATCACGTGATGCCAGCTTACCTTGGAAGCCATACAATGCTTCAAATAAAGCCTGACTTGGGGACAGAAGGGCTCACAAATTTGCTGGAAGCCAAAGAATTTCAATAATTTATTTCCTCAGGTAGTCTTCTTATAATATCCATCAATATACAGCAAGCGAAAGGGAAGCAGGGAGAGGAGGTGAAGAGGGCAGAGGAGAGGAAGTTGGGAGGAGAGACCCATACTTCCTTTGTTGTAGAGGTACACAGACCCAAGGTTCTTTTTAATAGAATAAATTGACTAAAATTCATGTTAGAGTACAGATTATTTTTATTTAATGAAAGTAAGAAATCACAGACCACCCTAAAGGAACTGGAAGGCTTTGAGTGAATGGCTTCACCAAAAACCCCCACAAAAGTCAGAGATGACTTGATTTCTTGAGGACTGTTTAGAAGGCATGATAAGGGGTTTGTGCTACACTAGCTTATTTTCTATAACATTTGTATATTAGAATTTTTGTGTTGATAAAGTGTTGATAAAGTGATAAAGTGATAAAGTGTTGATAAATCAGTTCGTGATTTTCCTTTCCCTGACATCTTGGCACTGTTCACCTTCTCTAGAAACTCTCCATCAGACAGGCAAGGAAATGATCCTAATCCCAGACTTAAATGACTTAAGACTTTCCTGTAAAAGGATTTCTTAATGACCGCAGAGGCTTATGGAACCTAGAACCCCAACATCTCAAGCTGAACTGGACTTATTATCCTCCATGGAGTAATTTCCTCTCCTGTGCCCTAAGAATCCCCACCCCCCACTACACTCCCCAACCAATCTCCCACCACACCCCCAGTGCACATGCCTTACAGTGGAAGGAGCCCCTGGAGTCATGTGTCCCTCTGCTGAAGTACCTTCTCTTCTTTTCTGGAATTCTGTTTTATCTGTAAGACGCTCTCCAACTCAGACACATCACGTCCACTTTGACATCTTCTATTTTTAAAGTTTGAATTCGTGTTGCACAGGAACTCTAATGAAGCAATTAATCTGAAGTAAATGCTAAATAGGACTCAAAGAAATTAAAAGAGACAATTTGAAAATGCCAAGACAATTCCTTAATCTGGCACTTACTCCAGAAAAGCTTCAAATGAAAGCATGTATTTTTATCAAGTCACTGAGGCGCTCACCAGGAGAGCCTCCCAGCTTCTTCAGGATCCCACCTACCTTCTGGAAATGTTGGTTCAATAGCCCTCCAATGCTCTCAGCTTTTCTGTAGTTCTGTAGAAGTCCAGAAGTAGAAAACCGGACATTCATTCAAGACCCATAAATGATGACAAAGGGTCCCCATCAGTTCGCCAAGAACTATGTGGTTAAATGGCACATGCCTTTAATCCCAGCACTCGGGAGGCAGAGGCAGGCAGATCTCTGTGAGTTTGAGGCCAGCCTGGTCTACAGAGAGAGCTCCAGGAAAGGTGCAAAGCTACACAGAAAAACCCTGTCTCGAAAACCAAAAAAAAAAAAAAAAAGAAAAAAAGAAAAGAAAAAAAATTACCATTTCCAAGTTCATCTCTTTTTGTTTGTTTGTTTGTTTTTGTTTTCCTTTTTCCTTTAGATTATTATCCCCTTAAAGTTTTACTATAACAAATGAATTAAATTGAATCATTTGCTTCTAACGGTTTAAAAGTTTTTTCTGTCACATAATATGAATGTGTAGAGCGTTAATCTAACCCAATAGACCTGAGGCATGACTTATTAAGTAAATTTAAATTTTAATTAAATGCAATTTAAAATTCAAGGGGGCCAGAAAATGGTTCCACAGATGAAGGCCCTTGCTGCCATGCCTGAGAATCTGAGTTCCATATCTAGGACCCACATGGTGGGTGGAGAGAACCCACTTCCTCACATTTTGTGCCTTAGCATGCGTACAGCACACACACAAACACACACACACACACACACACACACACACACACACACACACACATAAATAAATAAATAAAATAAAATTTTAAATTTTTTTATTTTTGAAAATTTAATACATGTTCATAAGGGGATATGATCATACCTGCCACCATTTCAACCCTCTAAATTCCCCATGTTCCTCTAACTTGCCCCCTACTAACTTCATGTGCTTTTTATTTTTTTTTAATAACCCACTAATTCAGTTACTGCTGTCCATGTGTGCATGGGTGTGGACCGCTCTCTGCGGCATGGGAACTCTATCTCAGAGATGAATGGTTCTCCTTTCGCCAGCATTGTTCATTGGTGATAGCTCTTTAGTACAGGGGTGAGGCTACCCCATCTAAGCTGAAAGTTTGGCTGGCTTGATCCTGGATAGATCTCCTGCGGGTAACCACAGCAGCTGTGAGCTAGATAACCGTGTCATCCATTTCCAGATGACAGAATTTTGCAGGACTCCTCCAGATCATCTGGCTCTTACAGTCTTTCCACTTTTTCTCGTGCGGTGGTCCCTGAGCCTTGGTGGGAGTGGAGATAATACAGGCATCCCATATAGGGCTGAACGCTCAGTCTCTTATTTTCAATCCTTTGACTGGCTATGCATCTCTGACTTGACTGCTGTCCACTGTAAACAAAAGCGTCTTTGACCCAGGTTGAGAGCAGCCCAAGTCTATAGGTATAAGCACTCATATTTAAAAGGCAATTTGACAACATGACCATTTAGCAGCCTGTGGGTTTCAACCCCTTGTAGGTAAAACTACCCTGTCCAGGGATCACCTAAGACCATGGGAAAACACAGATTTTTTTTTACATTATGATTCATAACAGTAGCAAAATTATAGTTATGAAGTAGCAACAAGAATAATTTTGTGGTTGGGGGGTCACAACATGAGGAACTGTATTAAAGGTGTGTGTGTGTGTGTGTGTGTGTGTGTGTGTGTGTGTGTCTGTGTGTCTGTGTGTCTGTGTGTGTGTGTATTTCCCAATATCAGTGAAAACAAGACCCTTCTAGAACCGGAGGAGTGGTACACATATATAAAACTGTAAATGCTGGGCTTCCGCTGTGGTCACAGGAAAATCTGGTTGACGCAGGTACTTAGTGATGATGTCAGTTGGCTGAAAAACTGCTGCTCTGTTGCTCTTTTCTCAGCAATTTAGCATTTTGCCCTTGGGCACTAAATGGAATAAAAGTAGATGGCACTCAGTGTTGCTTTGCTTTTGTTAAAAGATAAACATATTAACATTTAAAGAGTTTAGTTACACAATGATCCATGAATCAGGCAATGACTGGACTCAACCTATTTGTTGGCACCAAGGAGATCTGAGGGGAACAGGCTTATAATGTGTTCACATAAGCAAGGGAAAAAAGTCCTATATTTGATGGAATAAAGTGGAGCTTCTAGGTAGAGTTGAGCTTGGTGGTTTAGGATTGGTTCAACTTGTTCCATTTTATTCTGGTCACTGAGTTGGAGTCTAGCTTGTTTGTGTAGGAACTCAAGATGCTACAGCCAGCCCAGCTGTGATGGCTAATCTTGTCATGTTGCTGAGATTTAGAATTCACCTAGAAGTCACAAGTCAATGTGTGTCTGAGGGCATTTCTAGAAAGACTTAACTGAGGTAGGAAGACACATTCTGAATATAGGAGCTACTATTTTAGGAGCTGGGGGGGGGGATCCCACATGAATAAATATGAACAAGTGAGCTGAGCATCAGAACTGATCACTCTTTGCTTCCTGTCTGCAGATGCAATGGACCAGTTGCTCTGGCTCCTGCCAGTGTGCCTTCCTCACCATGGTAGACTGTACCCTGAAATCACGAGACAAAATAAACCCTCCCTTTCTTTAGCTTCTTTGTCAGGTATTTTTGTCACAGCCAAAAGACAAGTAATTAGTACACCAGCCTGGTGGATTTCCAAGTATTCTTAAGGATTCCTGCTAGTTTGTTAACCACAATTCTGCAACAAATGAATCAATCCTGAAGAGATTCATATATTTGTCTCCTTATCAGCTTTTTAGAAATATAAAGAGCACATGTTTTCCAAGTTTTATGTAATTACAAATTTAAATCTTTTCATCAATTTGCACTAGTTTTACCAAAGCTTTCCATATTCAACAACTATATATTTTTATATATTAGTTGAAACAAAAGAGAAGTAACCAATATCAGGAAGAAGGGAGAATGCAGTCTAACTCTAGTAGGATTCTTTTAAACATAAAATACCTGGACTATTTGTAGCCTGCTTGGTGGATTCTCACCATCTGGCTCTCTTCCCATTTTCTGGACTATTTCTACTTACTTCTTTGTATCTTTGATGTGGTTCTTCACCGTCCTTCTCACCCAGGAATCAATCACTCACTAAGCTAAACCTATTGTTTTGTATTTCTGTTTTCTGGGAAATTTCCATAACATCTTCCACATGTCTGACCTAGTCTTCCCTCTTTCTTTGTGACCTCACATTTCATCTGGCTTCTGTGGAAAGACAGGTGACCTCAGCAAACTTGAATCTTCTCCCTCTTGCTTAATTCTCCAGCATGAAGTAACAAGAATGTGAAAGCAGATATAAGGAGGCAATGTTGGAAAGAGCCCAGCCCCAGCCTGTGTCCTCATCTCTCCTAGGACAGGATGCTTTGCTCTGCTTCAATGCAGCAACCCAGCAATGCTTGGGAAAAAAAATCTCAGATTGGATTGCTTCCAGGGTCCCACAGCTGCAGAGCAAAGCTGATCCTGAGCATATGACACTCCATATGTCCTAAGCATCTCTCTCAAGCCTCCAGAAACTGATTTGCCATGGAGCCTATACGTCTGTTGATTTTTTCAGCCTATCTGTGAAAAATAAAAATTATCTGCCTGACTTGCCATCTCACCAGACACATAATACAGGAGCTGAGTCTATGCAAAGCTTCCTGCCAGATGTAGGAGCCTGCTAGATCTAAGAACCTTATAAGAAATTGAGGAGATGCTTAGAGTCTTCCCCCCTTGGACCTATCATTGATGCACACAGTTTTCTGGGGGTACTAAGGGTAGAACACAGCATTTGCTGAACAGAAAGGGGAAAGTATGTAATGTCCTTCATTAAGATTGGCAACTGGTGTGTGGTGTTTTCCTTCTGGGGATTGATATGGCCTACTGTACTCTGCCTCACAGCTCCATGTCACTGATAATGAGAGTATGAGCCTTCTATTCCCACCCCACATACAACATGCTGCTCTATGAACCTAACCTATATCTCTGATCTCATTGATGAGCACGCAGGGAAATGTCATCACTCCCATCCTGACTTTAGACCTCACTGAATTATCCATCACCCCTTGTATCTCCACTGGCATACTTTGTACACATGACTATAACCTGAAGAAGTACATGCAGAGAAGACACTGGGCATAAACTGATTAGCCAGTTTCATTGAATTCATATATCAATGGAGACATGATACAGAGAAGCTGGGGGCCTGTGTGCTGTCCTGGGAATGCCAAGAAGGAAATGATTAGGGAGATTTTGAGGATCTCAGGTAATTCAATTTTAAATTCACTATCTACCTCCTGGGACCAGTCTAAGGCTTTCATAAGATTTCACCTAGGCTTTTTATTTATTTTTCTACTGCCACTTACAGATACTTAATTTATACTGAAGTGACTGCCTGCCTCTTGTCTTTGTTTCCTTTGTGACAGTGGGACAACGTTTGTACATAGATTATCAGTGAAGAGCTACTAAATCAATTAATAAGCACAAAGGAAGGACACATTGGACAGGAGCAGAGCCATCAATACACAAATATGTTACGTAGGTAATGCTATGCAGATGGAGCGTCTCCTGCGAACAGGTAGTCATGACGGGAGAGAACAGGCATGCAGCAGTGAGATGCACAGTCAGCTTTGCTGTCTCTGGTGTAAAAACCAAGAAGTCACTGACCAGGGACTTGGTATGTGAGTCTCAATCTCAGCTTACGCTAAAACACCAGTGGGAAAATAATGGCCCCTCCTGTGTGTGTGTGTTTGTCTGTGTCTTTTTTTAAGGCTCAAAGTCCTAAGTAACAACAAAGCAAGTTTGATTCCAGGCCATCGACAGACAGAATACTCCATAGAAGAAGGGAACCAAACTACCCAATGCTTGAAGTGTTAGGCTTTGGATAGTGTTAAGGTGGATAAATGCACTTTGCTAAGAGATATGAAGGATTATCAGCTTCAAAGAAGGACGATTCTCTAAAGCCAATCCCTTGCTTTAAACATCCAGCCTCTAGAACCAGGGGGTCTGCACATTTCTGTTGTTTTAAGCCTCTTAGTAGCAGCGCTGACAGCAGCCCCTGGAAACTAGTACAGAGGAGCCCGTGTTATACCAGATTTCTATTTGAGGAAGTGCTTTAGCCGAGAACGCATTTCAAAGGGGACCAGATTCTGCACCATTCTCCTGGGTTACTAGGTCAGTCTTGACAGGGAGGTGCTCTGCTTGAAGCATATTTTATTTCAACGGACAATGTAGCCATCAGGATGCCAGTACCAGCTGAGTTATGGTGGTCCCCACAGTGAAAATAGAGGGAAAAAATAGAACAGTGAACAGGACTGACCTTTGGGCTAATCTGAGCTTAAAAAAAAAAAATCACCCTGAGATTGTAGCAGCTGTGCTAGTGTAAGCAGAGACTCCAAACCGTAAAAGAGCTGCTCACACCAGAGCTAGGATGCGAGTTCATCATTTAACTTGATCAAAAAACAGTGTGCTTTTATTTTGCATCCCAAGCTAGAAAATTGGGACATATTGACTTCAGTAAGAAAGAGACTTCATATTTAACTACTGTCCACTAGGGTCTTAATGCAATCCAGCCGGGCGTCATGGTGCACGCCTTTGATCCCAGCACTCGGAAGGCAGAGACAGGCAAATCTCTGAGTTTGAGGCTAGCCTAGTCTACAGAGTGAGTTCCAGGACAGCCAGGGCTACACAGAGAAACTCTGTCTCAAAAAAAAAAATAAAGAAAGGGAGAGAGAGAGAGAGAGAGAGAG